>VDFB02179234.1:110622852-110726866 GCA_007258455.2 Sequoia sempervirens | reverse complement strand
GAGGCTCACCTACTAAAAGGCTCAAGCAAACAGGAGGCACCATGGAGTAGCCCCTAATCCAAGAGAAAGAAGCAAAAAGTACATATCAGTTAAAATTGATTGTGGCTCTCCTTGTTTTGATTGCCCCATCATCGGCCTCCCTAGCCATGGTCGCCACATCCCCACCAGCAGTGGACATCTCTGTCCATCTTTCCCCTTCACCTCCGGTTGAGCCTGAAATAGTAATTGATTCTTCCTCTGTTGTAACTACTCCTCCTTCCTCCGCTACCATGTCACCTACCACATCACTCCCATTATCTATGATGACGGCACCAAAACCCACTCCCACCTTGCCTGAGGCCTTCTCAAAACATATGCAGAATCTCCCTTCTGAGCTCTCCCAGATCCTTATGGACCCCACTCTTCAGGCAGCCCTAGCACAAGTCCTCGCTACTGCTAAACCTTCTGAGCCTCTGGCAGGATTGCCGACTATGGAAGCCACCATGTTAATCTCCAAATAATGGGAGAGATAGGAGCAGGAGCCCTCAAAGCCATTTGAAGAGGAAGCCGATGAATACCATGAACACCTAGAGTATGAACACTAGACAATTGACAGGGTCACATATGAGGAGGAAGGAACAGGCTCTTCAGAGAGCGGGGGTGAGGAAGAGGATGTCGGTGGTAGGGTCATTGTACAGACCTTTGATGATGATCTTGAAGAAAATATGGCCCGGCAGTTGAAGGTTGATGAAGAACAGGCATAAATGTCGCCTCTCAAAGAAGAAGGACAGCAACAAGAAGACAAGGTAGTAGAAGACGTGGAGCTCCCTGTAGGGGAACTGCAAGAGGGTGTGTCATCCCCTTGTCAAGAGAAGGAAAATGCAGGAGAAGATAAGCCTGATAGTGAGGCTCAAACTGTCAAGGGCCTCAAAATTGAGCAGTCAAAGGAGCACGTGCACGAGGTTGAGAAAACTGGAGAAAGGGAGGGGAAGGAAATAGAGAAAGAAGAAAGTCCCTAGGAGCGATTACCTACCAAGCCTCCCATCAAGCGCCTTGTGTTCATCCAGGACTCTAATGAAGAAGAAGGAGATGTTGCTAAAATGGAAGAAAGAGCCCCTGGAAATAAGAAAATAGAGATCTTAGCCGAGGAAGGCGAGGGTGATCGTGAATCACCTAAGGAAAAGTCTGCTATGCCTGAATGGCTGGAGAGACAGCTTGAAAAGAAAAATCCCGCACCAAAGGACCCAAGCGCCAGGTTGGAGGCTATCTTAGCCCGAGCACAGATCACAACTAGAAAAGAGAAGAAGCCTAAGATCAGATCCAAGGTAACAATGGATTCTTTTGGGTCTCAAGCAGTGCAAATATCCACGCCAGTGGTGGGCAGGGAAGGAATAAGCTACAACATCTCCACCATTAATTTAGGAACTGCTACCAAGGAACATAAGGTGGAGCACCTCGAAGATTCTTTAGCCACGGTGATACATATGATACAACAGGACAAAGTTTCAAAGGATGAGCTTAAAGCTCAGGTGGCTGATCTAACAACCTACATCCAGCAATGGTCATCAGCTAAAGAAATACCCACCATATCTACGGCTCCACCACAATTGTTGTCCAAGGAACAGATTGACAAGCTACAGAGGAGAAAGAACTTGGACAAGACTACATAGAGTTGATTCTGATAGGTCCTGTATGTCGGGAACATGGGTATTGGCCGAGCAGTTCGAATAGCCAACAAGTTCTTGGACCTACAACAATATTTGGAGAGCACGAAGAAGCTCTACACCAACTTCCCTGCAACGTACGACTCCACCTATCCAAAGATTGAGGCCATCCTCCAATTACCAAAAGCCACATAGGAAAAGGAGCTTACATTCAAAAGGGACAATCACTGGCTGATGGATGTGTGGAGGTGGGATTTCGACAACAGAAAGGAAAGGTTGGAATAGATAATGAGTAAGGTGGATCCAGACATCGAATGTGTCAAGAAAATTTAGGCAGAATGTGCTTGATATCTCAAGCTGATGACGGAGTATGACATGCCCATAGTATAGATGGATCCAGAGAAGATAAAACCTTACTTTCAGAAGAAGATGGAGGACGGGGCGTCCAATGAAATAATAGTGGAATTCATGAGTTTTTCCGCTCGTGCCTTCGACCAATCAGAGTTGTTCAAAGATCGGGGCATAAAATGTGATGAAGACTGGAAAAGGCTTGAGGATAATGCAAAAGAATGGAGCTACCAGATGTTGCGGTACAAGATCAGTGAGGTAGACAAGCTCCAGCCAGTTATTCTAAAATTCATGGAATATATAGCTTCAAACAAGTAGGAGGACAACCCTGTAATCAATGAGGAGCTCCCAAAGGAATAGTTGCAGCAAAGAGAGTAATCAACAAAAGACAAAGTGCTACAATGTTGTCACTAAAGGACAAAATAGGGAAAGAGACAAGAATGTAATTTTAAATTGTAATATATTGGAGGTGGGTGAAACCCTATTTTGTAATGAATCTTGGCCACACAATGAGAATCAATCTTGGCCATTCATTCAACTTTTTGGGCACTATAAATAGGGGTCTACTCTCATTTGAAAAGGGGAGTTGAGTTGTTGTAAAGACATGCTGCAGAAATTTATAATGAAAATACATTGACTTGGTGCATTTTCTGAGTTTTTCACATGTTACTTGATTCAACCTCCATTGTTAAATGCTTTACTTAGATTTATATTATTGTTCTAGTTAGTTGTACTCTTGCTTTGATAGATTTAGAAATGTTGTTTCGTAGTTGTGAAAATTCCTACTGTGTAGATGCCTTCTTAGTCCATATTGTTTGTTGTTTGCTACTGGTAGATAGCTATGTAAGGTTAGTCTAGGCTTAAATTAAAAGTTTCTCCACACTTTTATCTTTGTTCATGCATGCATATGGTGAATGAAAGGTGAAATATTTGCAGACCTTAGAAGATAGCACAAATTTCATGAGACTGTGAAATTTTTGGTTAAGTGAAATCTTGTTTAGGGAAGTTGTCCATTGCAGGAACTCCATAATTACTGTTTATAGTTAATTGTAGATCCAGGAACCTTCCATCTCCCCTACTCTTTTCCTTTTTTTAGAAATAGCCTTTGCTAAGGTTCATTGCTCATTGTAAAGTCAAACTTGAAGAAAACATTGAAGTTTTAGACTGTTGTCCGAACCTACAACAAAGTGAAACTTGACCTCCATCTCAGAAGCTTCAAATTTGAAGATCTACCTCTCATCTAGCTATGTAAGTCCACCCTGTGATTACCAACAAGATCACATCAAAATAAACTGAGGAGTTCCATGCAAGTCATGACCTGACACCTGCGAGACCTTGGGGAGATTTTCAGTAGCTTGTAGTTAGAGATTTCCTTTCAAGAGAGGTAGTGCACCTATGTACTGTCTTTGCTAAGAAAGTGTGCAAAACACCCATCAACAAAACTGGCATTAGAAGGAGGGTTGACACGTTGGGAATACAAAGCTAAAGGTTGGAAGTAAATCATTTTATGCCCTCCTCCTAACGCAATGAACAGAACTAGTGCTAGAAGGAGGGCTGACACGTTGGGAATACAAAGCTAAAGGTTGGAAGTAATTCATTTTATGCCCTTCTCCTCCTAATGCCATCAACAGAACTAGCGCTAGAAGGAGGGTTGACATGTTGGGAATACAAAGCTAAAGGTTGGAAGTAATTCATTTTATGCCCTCCTCCTCCTAACACCATCAACAAAACTGGCACTAGGAGGGCTGACACCTTGGGAATACAAAGCTAAAGGTTGGAAGTAATTCATTGTAAGCCCTCCTCCTCCTAACACCATCAACAGAACTAAAGCTAGAAGGAGGGTCTTGTGAAGCTGGATAGAATTGGATCATTCTCCCAGGAAAGATTTCAAAGAGTTTTACAGTCGACACCAAATAAGGGAGAATTCCAAGAGTTGCAGCCCCCTTCAAGGGAAAAATGAACTAAGGGAGGAAACGTTGTTTTTTCCTCTTCTTCCATTCCACCCACTTCCCTTCCACCTCCACCCTCATTTGGCTTGTGTTCATCTTCCACCCGACCACTCGAAACTGCATTTTCACTCCCCATCTCTGGCAGCCAGGAAGTTGCCTCTCTCCCGGCCTTTCGAACCCAAGGTACAGTCCAAACAGTCGCAGCCCAGGCTGTTGTCCTACTCCAGGCGCAACCCCAAATTGTTGTTTTTCAATAGTGGGTACCACCTCTGCCTCCTGCCATGGCTTGGTTGGCACAAAATCCTTCGTCGTTAGATTTCACCGCTTACCATGATATGCCCAAGAATCTGGAAGGCTTTTGTTTGAAGTTCAATCCTCATGACCAGCAAAGAACAGTTGAGGAACACATTAAAATATTTGAAACAGTGGTCACCAAAATGCAAGTTGACCATGAGGATGTTGCATGCCGCCTTTTTCCACATTCGTTGGGAGAAGAGGCCTTCTATTGGTACATCAATCTACCAAGGGGTTCCGTTACCTCATGGGACCTAATGAAAAACACTTTCCTACAAAAATATAAGATCTTGATCAACCCTTCAGAGTTATATAGGCAGTTTATGTCCATTCGGAGGGAAGTCAATGAACCTATTGGGTCCTTCAATGACTGCTTCCATTGTTCCTTCACAAGGCTTCAGGACCCATACCTCCATAACGATGTCACAGCCCTCCCAGTCTATTATGCGGCATTGGAAAACCTTATGTCTGCCTTGGTAAAGAGGATGCGCCTACCACTCACCTCATTAGTGACCGCCTATACGGAGGCTATCATTGCCAGTGCAGATTTGGGGCAGCATATCTCTAGTCTGCTACCTTCTTTGGGACCAGTGGCCCACCTGATGCAGATTTAAGGGCTTAATTAGGCATTCGCTCATCAGACCCCTCTTATGAACTAGGTGCCTCAGCTGCCCATCGTTTCACACTCTGGACAGCCAATGAATTATGCACCTCCCATGCCTCCCTATTTGCAACCTCAACAATAGTCGGGCTATCCTCAAGCTCCCCAATAGTAGCAAACGTACTCTCAGCAGCCCCAAGTGCCATTGTACCTACTGGGGCCATAATTTCTTCTAGCACATCAGAATCAGCCGGTGACCCCGCCTGTCTTTCTCCAAAGTCTGGTACCGCAACCGAGCAGCACTGCTGAGAAGGAAAAACTCGAGGAGTTGACCGAGATGATAAGAAAAATGTCCATTGAAATGACGCACTTAAAAAATTAGAATAATCAGTTTCAGGCATCTCAGCATAGCCTCCAAGCTAATCTTAATTGGGATAGCCGAGATAATAGGGACAGCAGGGATAATCAGGAAATAAGCACCTCTTCAGGGAAAAATTATGATAGAGGGAAGAATCTAAATCAAAGCTTCGAAAGGAGGCCTTCTCAGAGGTAAAATCATGCGTGGAATACAAGGCCCAATAATGGAGGTGTCCCTACTCCTCTTGACCAGCTGACTAGCAGTGAAAAGATGACCAGTGGAGTATACCTTGCTGAGGCAGCCTTGTCCTGATGGTGCCGGATTCACAAAACTAGTAGACACTCTGAGTTGGATTGCCCTGAATTCCAGACAGCTGCAGAAATTTTCCAAATTGAGGTCCAAAATGTTGTTGATAGTACCGGTTGCAAAGACATCATTCCATCTGAGCCTTATGACTCCTCCTATCTCGTGGTCAACCAGGTGTCATTCCTGCAAGGTGACCATAATCAGCCCAAGGTCGAGCCTGCTCCCATTAAAAGAGAAGAAGTGCAAGAGGTAAGTAACGAGAAAACCTTGGCTCAGCTTTTTGATTGGGTAGACAATGGTCTGGTAGATGAGGAAGAACCATATGTAGATGAAATTCACATGTTTCACCAGAGAACAACCCCTTACTTCCTTAGAAATAGGCAGGTAGGTGGACCCTTTACAACTTCTACACCACCAAATAATTTGACTACCTCACCTGACCCTAATACCAGCAATAATCCTAGGCTTCCCCATATACCCACCTAATATCTTGACAAGGATGAGCCTCAAAATGAGGTGCAAAATCAGCCTTAAGGCCAACCCCAAAATCAATCAAGTCAAAGAAAGGTCGAACCTCCTAGCTCTACAGTAGGTCAAGCCTTTGGCTCTGAAATTGAGCAGATGGGTGAATATGTGGCAGAAGAGTTCAAGAAAGTAAAAATCAATTTGTCTACCTTTGAGCTACTCAAGGTCTCTGTCGTGAGGCATGCCTTCTTTAGGGTACTCAATGGGACCCCATCCTCCAGCACAACATAGGAAAAATCAGCTAAGAGAGTCACCTTTGAAGAACCTAGGCAAGAACCTGTGGTGTAGAATAATGTCGAGAAAAGGATGGATGTTCCCTTAAGTTCGTCCACCAGTAAATAGCCAGAAAGGGAGCTAGACCAGAACAATAGGTAGAGTTCTAAGGGTCAGTCATCTAGGAATATTAAAGATAAAACTAGCGACATGAACAAAGCTTAGGTAGCTTAGGTAGACACGCCTATGGGCCTCTTCCAAGGAAGAGTGGAAACTCCCCCTTTCCTCACCACCATTCAGATATTTGGAAAAAACTTGCATAACTGCCTGCTTGATTCAGGAGCGTCTGCCAATGTTATTCCTTTGGTAGTATGTAAGGCTCTTGGAATTAGTCCCACGCCTTCAAGAAGGAAATTGACCCAGCTAGACAAAACAGAGATCAGCATTATGGGAGAAATGAATCGGATCCCGAAGCAAATCGCTATGGATCCGAGGATACAACAAGTCATTGATATTCAAGTGGCTGATATTCCTGATACATATGGGATCATCTTGGGAAGAGAATTCACCAAAACATTAAATGGATATGTTGCCACGGACCATTCTCACATGTGGCTGCCATGCAAAGGGCTGCCAAATCAAATCTGTGTAGATCGCGAGCCCCGTATGAAATATATGATCACAGAGTACAACAACCTAAATGAGGTGTTGTTTGTTGAGACAAAATTGAGAAATTATTGTCCCTTGGCTTACCAAGATGAATTCAAACTTCAAGAAGAGTATGTCGTGGAAGTGCTCTTAGTTCAGTGCATCCCTCCAACTAACTTTACTCAAATGCCTCCGAGTACATAAATGCTGGTAGAATTAGATGATAAAATCAATTAAGATAACAACTGGGGACTACTCAGTGGTTTCTAGGAATTCATGGAAAAGTGTGCAAGGGACCAACTTAGCTTGGGCACCTGAATGAATTTCCAGGATCTCTTGCTGCCAAATTGGTGTAGGATTCACAATATTTCCCTTTCCGAATTTGATTGTTGCTTATGTCAAACAGTAGTAGAGCATGTTAAAAAATCAGCTGTCCCTTAGAAGGAAACGCCAAAGGAGGTGTTGGTAGAACCACCCGTTGTTCAACGCACTAAGCTAAAAGATTCCCCTAAGATTACGGAGGTAACCACCTAGCCAGAAGGAAGTAAGAGCTTAGTTGGTCCCGAAGTCAAGGAACTTTCCAAAGTTTGGATGCTCCGATTTGATGGGTCCAAGTCAAAACAAGGAGTTGGTGCCGGGTTTGAACTGATCAGCCCAATGGGTAAGACCTTTCTTGCTACCCATAGATTGTAGTTTTATTGCACTAATAACATAGCAGAATATGAGGCGTTAGTCCATGGCCTTCTTATGGCCTTGAAGAAAAATGTCAAAATGCTGCAAGTTTTTGGAGATTATGAACTCGAAGTTAAACAGGTTAGAAAATTATATTTCTGCCATGATAAAAAACTTGCAAACTATAGGCATAGGGTTTGGGATCTCTTAGAGGGTTTAGACACATTCAATATACACCTGATCCCTCGTCCTCAAAATCATACAGTCGATGCCTTGGCTCAAGCAGCCAGCACTTTGCAACCCCTCTCCTTGTCCGGATTTAAGAAATTTACAGTTGAGTTGACATCTACGTTGTCTATCCCAGATAATGTCACTCACTTTCAGGTCTTCAATGATGACAAACATATCCTTGAATTCATCATGAGTTTTGATGTATTTTTCACCCAAATAATTGATGAGGTTGATCCAGAAGAGGTCGAATTGGACATAGAAGGAGTCATCAACCTCAAAACCAACACAATTCCCAGAGGTATGGTTCAGCTGGAACGCATATTTGATTTGGACTAGATTAAAGATCAGAATTCACAAATGAAGAAAGAAGCCATAAGCAACCAATGTGATGCTCACAACCTCGGGACAGCCGAGGAGATCAAGAATGTTTTTTATTGGCAAAGTATGCACGCCTGAGGAAAAGAAGGGAATCATTGATGCTTTGCAAAAGTATCCTGATGTAGTGGCATGGAGTTACGAGGATTTAAAGATTTATGACACCTCCATCATCACGCACACCATCCCTCTCAAGACAGAAGTGAGGCCATTCTATCAGTGGCAGTGTCCTATTAATGCCTTGTTGGAGCCCATCATTTACAAAGAGGTGTAGAAGTTGCTTTCGGAAAGGATTATTTTTCCAGTTAGGCATTCTACATGGGTGGCCAACTTGGTCCCAGTCAGAAAAAAGAATGGAGAAATTAGATTGTGTGTAGACTTCCGCAATTTGAACTAAGCTTCGGAGAAGGACAACTATCCAGTGCCTTCATTGGATGAGGTGTTGCAGAATGTCAACGGCTCCCAAATGATGTCTTTCCTTGATGGGTACTCCGGGTACAACCAGGTGATGGTGCAGTATGAAGACCATCATAAAACAACATTCACCACTAAGTGGGGGACATTCACTTACAAGAGAATGCCTTTTGGGCTCATCAACGCTGGCGCCACCTTCCAACGTGCCATGGATATCACCTTCAAATATATGATTGGAAAATGTATAATCATCTACATGGATGATTTAACTTTATTTTCTAAAAGGCAGAGTGACCATGTTTTCGATCTATGCAAGGTGTTTCAACGATGTAGGGAGTTTGGGGTTTCACTTAACCCCAAGAAGTAAATTTTCGGCATGATTGAAGGTAGATTGCTTCGGCATGTTATTTCAGAATGGGAAATTTCCATAGACCCTGAACGTATCCAGTCTTTTCTAAAGGGTGATCCCACAAAGCTGGTTTACAATTTCTCAGAGGAATTGATTTTTGCTGAAATCACATATTTTTAGAAAATATAATGATTTAAGCCTTAAAAGGTTCCATTTAAAGAATTCCAATTGAAGAGGGTTTTATCAAACTACCTTAAATCAGACCCCCTTGGATAGAACCCCGCTAGTTTTAAACCATACCTATAACAGAGTCTCCTTTACACCTATCAAAATGATGATAAAAAACAACTTTTGATTTACCTTTTGGGAGATCAAATGAATTCATTTAAAATTTATTTTTACAAGTATGTAGTCATTATTATAAGCTTCCCAAAAAGTATAATTTTAAATAAATTTAATTTTATTATTATATTTATTTTTTATTTCTCGTGAATGTAGGTTTTTCATCGAAAATCAAGCTCTTTGTTTTGCACGTGGAAAAATAGTAGATTATTAAAAAATAAAAATTAAAAATATTAGTGCACTAGATATTGAAGTCCTTGATCCAACAAAAAAAAAAAATTTGAATTTCGATACATAAAAAAAATTTACGCGTTATACGGTCGCACTATGTCTGAATTATAATTGGTTTGAATTCAAAACTTGATTAAAGAAACAATATTCAATAAAAAACAATCTAACCAAGTGGAAGCACTAGATATCAAAGTTACAAATCTAAATTCAAAAAAAATAGAATTTTATCCTTCATGGAAAAAAAGTTATGCGTTATACGGTGAGTGTCACTTTTTAAAAATGTTGTTTTCTGAAAAAAACTAGTTTTCAAGGGAGATGGAAAAAGAAGTGCAATCTGATTCCAAACTTTTTGAAAAAAATATATTTAGAATCTATAGACAAGATTCCACAAAACTCTAGTTTGCATCATCTTCAAATTCCTCACGGTTTAGCCGCTATAGGTTCCTGAAAGTGAAAATTTAGTTAAAAAAATTATTTCATTGTCTAGTTTGGCCAAAAATTGTAAACCACTATTGTGGGATCACCTTTTAGATCCCACCACCAGGCAGCAAGAAAGAATTAAAATCCTTCTTTGGAAAGATCAACTTTGTCAAAAAAATTATCACGGGCTTCGCTGAGATTGTCAAACCCCTTAATGCTATGTTAAGGTAGGATGCCAAAGTTGAGTGAACTCACAAAGCCAAGCAAGCCTTTGAGGAAATCAAAAGGGCCATTGTTGAGGCACTTGTACTAGTCAACCCAAACTATCTGAAGCCATTCCACATCTATTCATTCACTTCAGAGCATTCCTGCGCTAGCATTCTAACTCAAAAAGATGATGAAGGAAATGAGCACCCGATTGCCTTCATGAGTGCTTCATTGAAAGATGTTGAATTACGCTACCACAACTTAGAAAAGTAGGCATATTCCCTTGTTAGGGGGGTGAAGAAATTTTGGCATTATATCCTGCACAATAAAGTGTTTGCCTTTGTCTTTGACCCAGCAATGAAAACGTTGCTTATGCAAAATGAATTGGGCGAATGAAGAGCTAAATGGGTCACCTTGCTCCAAGAGTATGATATGGAAATCCAACCGATGAAGTTAGTGAGAGGACAGGAACTTACCCACATAATTGTTGAAGTGGCTGCAGAGGCTGGACCCGAACTCACTGTGCAACAGTACCAGCTCGAGGATGTTTCCCCAAGAGAATGGTACGAGAATGTCATCTATTATTTGTTGAACCACAAGTGTTCACCTCACCTGCAGGGAGTCCAAAAGCGTGCTCTTAGATTGAAAAGTAGCAGTTACATGTTACAAGGGTCCATTTTATACAAGAAGAATCATTAAGGAATCTACTTAAGATGCCTTGGTAAGGAAGAAGCAGATCGAGTCTTGAGGGAGTTTCATGATAAGTTTGGCACTGGCCATGGATCCGGTCCTTCCATCGTACATCAAATATTGAGAGCGAGATATTATTGGCCAACTGTCTTCAAAGATGCTCATTGTCATGTTCGCTCATGTCACACATGTCAGACCACTGCCACCAAGGAGAAGAATGTTGTCTCACTACAACCTGTGCTGGAGGTAAGGCCATTTGTGCAATGGGGCCTCGATTTCATCGGTTCGGTAAGCCCTCCATCATCTGCAGGACATAGGTACATTCTTACTACTACTAATTACTGTACTAGATGGATAGAAGCAATTATATGTAAGCAATGCACAACTGAGGTAGTTACTATTTTTTTAGAAAGTTCCATTTTAAATCACTTTGGTTGTCCTTTTGCATTGGTGTGTGACAATGGACCTACATTTTCTTTATTAAAATTTTCTAGTTGGGCCTTCGACTACAGGATTGCCCTAAAGTTTTCGTCTAATTACTACCCTCAAGGAAATGGCCTCACTAAGTCCATGAATAAGAACCTGATCACCGTGATCAAGAAACTACTAGATAGGAATCCCAAGGACTAGCATACCCAGCTCTGTTTCGCCCTTTGGGTGGACCGCACTCGCCATAAGGCTGCCCTTGGCAATTCCCCTTTCCATCTCGTTTATGGCCTAAAGCCTGTATTCCCTATCCACCTGAAGATTCCCACTCTCCAGTTTATCAATGACTTTTATGAGGGAGGGGATCATAGAGAATCTCGGTTAACTAAGCTCTTGCATTTAGAAGAAGTCTAAGATAGTGTAATAGAAATTTTTTCCAAACATCAGGGCGTGGTTAAGAGATGGTTCGACCAATGAGCTAAAATCAAGGCCTTTAGAATTGCAGATTTGGTCTTGTATTAGGACAAGGCCCATGAAAAGAAAGGGTGACACAAAAAATTCGACAAGCTTTGGCTTGGCCCCTTTCAAATAGCTAAAATTTTGGGAGATAATGCTTTTCACGTAAATACCTTAACTGGTGAAGACGTCTCATTGCCAGTCAATGGGCAGCACCTGAAGCATTACTTCCAAGCCTGAGCTCTCTCGAGCTCTTGTAAATATTTGTATATAGGTTAGAGTAGGTTGCCTTTAAGTTTTCTTGCATCTTGTTTTTTGCACCGCTTTGTTTGTTTGTTCCCCTGGGTATTTTGTTTTGAAAAGGGTGTTCTTCATCCCCTTGTAGTGGTGGTACTCACTCGATGAACGTTTCACTTTACTGTCCTTCCTTGGTGTTCTTTGGCTAAGCATTCATTCCTGACTATTGGTCTCTGAAAACTCCCTATGAATGATTTCCTCATTAGAACTTTGCCTTAGAATCGACCCTTGGTTGGATCTCTTTACACACATCTCAAATCTCACACAAAACACATACTAATCATTTCTAAAGGGTTGTACCATGGTTGCTATGACACCCTAGTGAGTGAAAAATATTAAGTCTGCTCCAATGACCACTGTGGTCCCCAAACCCATTGTAGGCTTCAGCACTTACCCGATCGAGCAAAAGATAAGTGAGAAAAGGGACATTGAAAGAAATATCAAAACAAAAGAGAAAATAAATTCTAAAAACTAAGCGACTGTATGGGTGTGTGGATAACTCTACCAGGGCTATGGACGTTTGGTCGGCAGTAGAGCAATATCTGTGGGATTGCAGTGACAACTCCGTCGGGGCTATGGACACCTGACTAGCAGTGGAGCAATGTCCAAGTTACTTTTGGTGTTGGACGGTTTATGTAGCTTGCTTGGTTGGATTAGCAGCCACTGGTCACAGTCCTGTGGAAAGGAATGAATTCACTACACACACTTCTGAGATGTCCTATAGATTGACCCAATTAAGGATCCTGTTCTCCCAGTTCACCTTTGGAAGTCCACTCCTGGTCTGTGAAACTAGAGATTCTGGGTCCTAGATGAATACTTATCCTTAGAACACTTGGGAGAGTTTCCCTGTGGAGTCGCCATTTGTTGTACCCTCAGCACACACACCCCGTTCGGAACAGGGACCATCTTTTTCTTTCACCTTGTTGGGTCATTTTTATCGCTGCCTCATTTTGTGTGCCCCATTTTAGTGTCCTAGATGGTCAGCGTACCTCCAAAGTCTCATCTTGAGTTGACCATGTTTTTCCCCTTCAATTTTGTCAAGTCCTAGTGCCTTGCGGAGTCTCTTTGGCAATTTTCCTCTGCCAGTGGCCTTGGAGCCTAGCAGGCCTGCCCCGCCAAGTTTCCCTGGCCGGGTTTCCCCCTTGTGTTTGTTGTTCTGAATGACGGAAGGTTTCCTCCTTCTTGGACCTCGAGACCCGAGTCCTTGTTTTTTGTCCCGTGAAATTTGTGAACATTTCGGCCTGCCTTCGTCTCCTTCAGGCCCGACCATCTAGATTTCCACTACCGGAACTCCATGCGCACTTCACCATTCCCGACAGCAAATCACCAATAGAACTCCATCCTCCAGGCCCCGAGTTCCCCTTCACCGCCGGTGGTTTCCGAACTAAATTTACAAAATGGAAAACCTGTGACGGAACTCCATCCTCCGGGCCTCGAGATCCCCTCGGCTGTCGGTTTGCAAAATGAATTCTAAACAGTCGCCGCCTTGCGTCTTTCCGGCCTCCAAACCCCAGACCTCCCGCCGCCGTCCACAAATTCAAATCCACCAACTAACTGGCTGGCCATGGGGGCATTAAATGCATTTTTGGGTATAAATATCTTGCCCAACCTGTCATTTTAATTTGTTAGGTTTTCCAGAGAGATCAGAGTGTTTTCTAGAGAGGATCACTACCTTCGATGATTGTTGCCCTCACACCCGTTGTCGTCATTTGCCGACCCTTAGCGTATTTCACACCTTGTGTCATCGGGTTTCCTAGGTAGGTTTTTCATTCACCCTCTTGAGAGTTTTTTCATAATTTTAACACCTAAAATGATGAACAACATGGGTTTAAAATATATTTAATTGACAAAACTTGACAAAACACTCAAAACCCATGTCCTAGAATCTTCGAAAAAACTTCCAAGACCTCATCCAAATTAGTTTGGAATTTCACCTCATCACGGATGTTCATTGCCCAAGGGCATTCACGTCCTTCGGGCCTGGGTCTTCTAATGGCCATCACAACTTTGAAACAAAATTCTCTTCAAACGGCGATTTGACCTCTCGGGCCCGGCTCCTCGGACCTCCGCCGTCCAATTTCTATCAAAACATATAACTTAAACTTCAAAAATTTGGCCTCCGTTTTGGCTTTCTAAGCCCTGGTCCCCAGAATTCCATGTCTGGAACTCCATGATGCTTTCATCATTCCAAAATGGCAAAGTCGACCCTTCCACCCGGGTTTCAAAGCCCGCCTCACCCTTCACCATCTGGTGTTGCACGCAAACCCAACTCTCCGTCACCTCGTCAGGTCCCAGTCCACGAACTTCCATCCACAGACTTCCGTGGGGTATTCGCCATTACAGACGGCCGATCGCTGACGTCCTTCCGCCTCCCAGACCCTAATCCTCCATTCACTACAAGACTAAAAAACACTCAATTTTGCCATCCTCACCCTTGCTAGGCTCCACCCACTAGGACTCCGTCCCATCTCTGTCGTTCCAAAAGGGAAAAGTGCATACTCCTTTCCGGCCTTCAAGCCCCACCCTCCTATTCACCAAATGAGAACCTGACATGGAAAATCTAGCGCCCAACCTTGTTGTCGAGTCTGGCCCACCAGGTGGATCCCTCTGAACTTCCATCCGATGATCGTCGTTTCGAACGGAAAAGTTAGGCGGCTTCCTGGCTCTCTAGGCCCGAATTCCTCAAAATCTAAAAGGAAAGCATCAGCTGTCCTTGGACCCCCAGGTCCTAGACCCCAGAATTCCATCTCTGGAATTCCCTTTATTTCTGGCCATTTCAAACAGCCAACCTCGAATGGCCTCTCGGCCCTGTACCTCTAGATGCTCCTAAGATGATCCAAACGACTTCAAATTTGAAATCTGATCTCGACCCATGTGCTTGAATTCAACCCTCTTCAATACGAGCCTTTCGAACCATCAAAATTCAGTCAGGAGAAATCTCTTGGATTGCACTACCCCATTGGCCCTTTCAAAATAGCATTTATGTCGGGGAAGTCTGAGCCTCCGGGCCCGGATTGTCCGAAATCCCACAATTGAAGGACTAATGACATCTGGGAGTAAAAGTATGTTCTTATTAATGATAAATTGTCTAAAGTAGCTTCGTCCATGGGATTTCGACTAACATCAAAGATTTCATGATCAGTTGCACTGACAATGCTTTTTCTTGCAGGATATATTGAATCAGGTGTAGGACCCTCGGGGGCAGCTACGGAAAAGGACAAAGGAAAGAAATTGAGCAAGACTCCTCGTGGAAAAGAGGTAAAGGACTAGATGAAGTACCAGTTCCAGGGTGAACCCTTGCACTCAAAGATTATCACCGACTAGAAAAAAATCATAGATACCAATATCGGCAACGTCGATATTGATGAATTTAAGCAAAGGGTCAGAGTCAACCCAACAACCAAGAATGCAAGGCTGATCAGGAAAAGTGGAATTGTGAAAGTTGTAGGCTTCCCTCCATCCCTCATGGCCCCTGAGTTGGTCATGGCTTGCCGATAGGAATATCAACCACAGACGCGAACAATTATTGAACGGGATGGGAACATTCTTGCTAGCATGTCAGTTGAGGGAATTACAAAGACCTTCCACATTCCCACCTTCATCAAGATGGAGATGCCTACCATAGAGGAATGTAAAGCAGCATGGGACGAAAACTCGATGGGCTACAAGAGATTGATAAATCAACACTGGCTCAAAGAGAAATGGGGCAGTGCTGTGAAAGTTCCTCAAGAACTCTTCCACAGTGATTTTCGTGAAGATTACCATGACTTAGTCACTATGCTGAGTAGGGTGATGGGTCTCCCTACTACTGCCTTCTTTTAGGAATGGATGGTGTACTTCATTAAGAATATCCTCCACAGGAATGAGGACGTTACCACAAAATCCTCATTCTACTGGGAAGGCATAATAAGTGACTGCTTCTAGGAGCAGTTCATGAACTTGAAGAAAAGCTCCAAGTTCTACATGACCTCCTATCTAGTCTACTCCTTGGCAGACCAAAGGTAGTATAGTGGACTATTTGTGACACTCGATGGGGAGCAGGGTCAAAAATTGAAGGTCTATGACAGTACCCCCAGCTCTAGCATCGGAACTTCAAGAAGGAATATTCTAGGGTAAACAACGCTTTCATCGGCCATATCATCAGAGTGATTGTAGGGGATTTTGAGAGAAGGGTCTCTCACAGTGCTCGGGCATTCTTGAAGCAGTATGCCTTCTTTTCATTCAGTATCCAAAGTTCACATACATTTGTGCCCAGGGCATCACAGAAAGGCCAAATAAGCTGCCCTGATACCCCAATGACCAGATCATCCTAGTGGAACTTTCCTAGAAGCTCCAAAACATTCAGTCCGTCTTCAGTAGCAAACACTTGGCAGGGATCTCCTACCCCTTAACTTTTGTTTGAGGAATATAAAAATTACAAACTTCCCAGTGCGCTGGGAATTCTGAGAAAGAATTGAATGCTTATCATTTCCGCCTACACACTACTCGCCCGTGGATGGACCCATATATGAATATAAGGAAAGCACTGGGGTTAGGGTTCACTCATCTACACCACGTTGAGGACTTTTGGGGAGATTGTCAGGACGACAAGGAAGTGTGTGCAAGGAACTACATGCGGATGATTATGTACTTCATAAGAAGGGTGCAACCATTTCCCATACCAGATTAGGTCGAAGAGGATGAAAGCACCGTAATGGATCCCAAATACCCTACAGTTGCCAACTTGCTGCTACCAACAATAGATTGGGATGAACAGGAGGTCGATTACCTTGATATTATAACTAAACCAGTTCTAGCTCGAACCAAAGAATGGGTTGATAGACAGGTAGCCCAATTGAAATAGCAAGGGGTGGTCCTAACATATGAAGGGCTAAAGAGTGAGCCCAGTGCCACCGAAGATGTTGCCGCCACAACTTCAATGGGCGGGACATCCAAATCTCCTCCAATCACCAGATCTAAGAAGAGGAAAGAAACAGAGATGGAGCAGTCTCCAGATCCCAAAGTATACACGAGGAAGGATCCAAGAGGCTCACATTATAAAAGTCTCAAGCAAACAGGAGGCACCATGGAGCATCCCATAATCCAAGAGAAAGAAGCAAAAAGTACATATTAGTTAAAATCGCTTGTGGCTCTCCCTGTTTCGACTGCCCCATCATCTGCCTCCCTAGCCATGGTCTCCACATCCCCGTCAGTAGTGGACATCTCTTTCCATCTTGCCCCTTCACCTTCGGCCGAGCCTGTAATAGTAATTGATTCTTCCTCTATTGTAACTACTCCTCCTTCCTCCGCTGCCATGTCACCTACGACATCACTCCCATTAGCTATGGTGACGACACCAATACCCGCTCCCACCTTGCTTGAGGCCTTCTATAAACATATGCAGAATCTCCCTTCTGAGCTCTCCTAGATCCTTATGGACCCCACTCTTCAGGCAGCCCTAATGCAAGTCCTCGCTACTACTAAACCTTCATAGCCTTTGGCAAGACCACCGGCTATGGAAGCCACCATGTTAATCCACAAAGAGTGAAAGAGATGGGAGCAGGAGGCCTCGAAGCTATTTGAAGAGGAAGCTGACGAATACCATGAACACCCAGAGTATGAACATAGGACAATTGACAAGGTGGCCTATGAGGAGGAAGGAACACACTCTTCAGAGATCAGGGGTGAGGAAGAGGATTCTGGCACTAGGGTCATCGTACAAACCTTTGATGATGATATTTAGGAAGAGATGGCCCAGCAGCTAAAGGCCGATGAAGAATAGGAAGAAATGTCACCTCTCAGAGAAGAAGGACAGTAACAAGAAGACAAGGCAGCAGAAGATGTGGAGCTCCTTGTAGGGGAACTGCAAGAGGGTGTGTCATCCCCTTGTCAAGAGAAGGAAAATGCAGGAGAAGATAAGCCTGAGAGTGAGGCTCAAACTGTCAAGGGCCTCGAAATTGAGCAGCCCATGGAGCACGTGCACGAGGTTGAGAAAACTGTTGAAAGGGAGGGGAAGGAAATAGAGAAAGAAGAAAGTCCCCAGGAGAGATTACCCATCAAGTGCCTTTTGTTCATCCAGAACTCCGATGAAGAAGAAGGAGATGCTACTAAAATGGAAGAAAGGGCTCTTGGAAATAAGAAAATAGAGATCTTAGTTGAGGAAGGCGAGGGTGATCATGAATCACCTAAGGAAAAGTCTTCTATGCTTGAATGGTTGGAGAGATAGCTTCAAAAGAAAACTCCCACACCAAAGGACCCAAGAGCCAAGCTAGAGGCTATCTTAGCCCAAGCGTAGATCACAACTAGAAAAGAGAAGAAGCCTAAGATTAGATCCAAGGTAACAATGGATGCTTCTGGGTCTCAAGTAGTGCAAATAGCCATGCCAGTGGTTGGCAGGGAAGGAATAAGCTACAACATCTCCACCATTGATTTTGGAACTGCTACCAGGGAATAGTAGGTGGAGCACCTCGAAGAGTCTGTAGCCACGATGGTACATATGATACAACAGGACAAAGTTTCAAAGGATGAGCTTAAAGCTCAGGTGGCTAATCTAACAGCCTACATCCAGCAATGGTCATTAGCTGAAGAAATTCCCACCACATTTGTAGCTCCACCACAATTGTTGTCCAAGGAACAGATTGACAAGATAGAGTGGAGAAAGAACTTGGACAAGACTACAGAGAGTTGGTTCCGACAGGTCCTGTACATTGGGAACATGGGTATTGGTCGAACAGTTCAAATAGCCAACAAGTTCTTGGACCTACAGCAATCTCTGGAGAGCACAAAGAAGCTTTGCACCGACTTCCCTACAATGTACGACTCCACCTAGCCAAATATTGAGGCCATCCTCCAATTACCAAAAGCCACATGGGAAAAGGATCTTGCATTCAAAAGGGATGATCATTGGCTAATGGAGGTGTGGAGGTGGGATTTCAACAACAGAAAGGAAAGGTTGGAATAGATAATGAGTATGGTGGATCCAAACATCGAATGGTTCAAGGAAATTCAGGCAGAATGTGCTCGATATCTCAAGCTGATGACGGAGTATGACATGCCCGTAGTACAGATGGATCTAGAGAAGATAAAACCTTACTTTTAGAAGAAGATGGAGGACGAGGTGTCCAATGAAATAACAGTGGAATTCATGAATTTTTCCGCCTATGCCTTTGAACAATCAAAGTTGTTCAGAGATCAGGGCATAAATTATGATGAAGACTGGAAAAGGCTTGAGGATAATGCAAATGAATGGAGCTACCAAATGTTGCGGTATGAGATCATTGAGGTAGACAAGCTCCAGCCAGTTATTCTAAAATTCATGGAATATACAGCTTCAAACAAGTAGGAGGATAGCCCTGTAATCAATGAGGAGCTCCCAAAGGAATAGGTGCAGCAAAGAGAGCAATCAACAAAAGACAAAGTGCTATAGTGTCGTCACTAAAGGACAAAATAGGGAAAGAGACAAGAATGTAATTTTAAATTGTAATATATTGGAGGTGGGTGAAACCCTATTTTTTAATGAATCTTGGCCATACAATGAGAATCAATCTTGGCCATTCATTCAACTTTTTGGGCACTATAAATAGGGGTCTCCTCTCATTTGTAAAGGGGAGTTGAGTTGTAAAGACATGCTACAGAAATTTATAATGAAAATACATTGACTTGGTGTATTTTATGAGTTTTTCACATGTTACTTGATTCAACCTCCATTGTTAAATGCTTTACTTAGATTTATATTGTTGTTCTAGTTAGCTATATTCTTGCTTTGATAGATTTTAAAAAAAGAAATTGTAGTTGTGAAAATTCCTGCTATGTAGATGCCTTCTTAGTCCATACTTTTTGTTGTTTGTTGTCGGTAGATAGCTATGTAAAGTTAGTTTGGGCTTAAATTCAATGTTGTTCCACACTTTTATCTTTTTTCATGCATGCATATGGTGAATGAGAGGTGAAATATTTGTATACCTTAGAAGATAGCACAAATTTCATGAGACTGTGGGATTTCTGGTTAAGTGAAATCTTGTTTAGGGAAGTTGTCCATTGCAGGAACTCCATAATTACTGTTCACAGTTAGTTGTAGATCCAGGAACCTTCCATCTCCCCTGCTCTTTTCCTTTTTTAAGAAATAGCCTTTGCTAAGGTTCATTTCTCATTGTAAAGCCAAACTTGAAGAAAACATTGAATTTTTGGACCATTGTCCAAACCTACAGCAAAGTGAAACTTGACCTCTGTCTCAGAAGCTTCGGATTTGAAGATCGACCTCACATCCTACTACGTAAGTCCGCCCTGTGATTACCAGCAAGATCACATCAAAATCAACTGAGGAGTTTCATGCAATTCATGACTTGACACCCGCAAGACCTTGGGGAGATTTTCAACCGCTTGCAATTAGAGATTTCCTTTCAAGAGAGGTAGTGCACCTGTGTACTGCCTGTGTTGAGAAAGTGTGAAAAACACCCATCAACAGATCCATCGATGAAATATTTGAGACAAACAACATTTGATCCCAATTCCCCAAATTCATGATCATTCGATCAATTTGGGTGAAATCCTGATGAAGTCAAAGATTTCAAGATTTCGAGTATCTCAAGGATTTACATTACCTTAGGAATTCCCTGGATTTCCATCGCCTCTTCATTTTCCTGAAAGTGTGTATAAACACGATAATCATGCTAACTTCGTGGAAATCTATTGTCTTAGGAAACCTCTAAACTTTCGTTTCTCCTTCATTTTCCCAAAATGTGAGAAGTCTTGCCTATTTTGTAGATTTTGCGTCCCCTACAAAATTCCTTGAAAACCTGTTGGAAATGAAGAATTGAGGGAATGCATGAATTAATAGCTAATGATTTTGCATCACATGATTGATCTGAGTGATTTAAAAGATGTATCATGCCCTTTCTTAGATTATGATGATGATTTAATGACTTTTGGATGCTTATTGATCTTTCATCGCAGAATTCCATGTCTTCTAGAATTCCCCGAAATTTCGTTTTGGCCTGAATTCCGCAAAGTGGTGAAAATCCCAAACTTTAAAGAAAGTATGCTTTAATGATATTTCAAAGGGATTTTGATCATTGTTGGATTTATTTGAATGATGAACATGTTATTTGTGATGGACTAACCCAGACTCTCATGTTGTAATGCATATTTATTATGGTCCCTTTCTGAATGCAAGCTGAATCAAGCAAGGCCATTGCTAGTAGGGTCAAGGGTAAACAAATGGATCCCAGTGATGAGGGGGCTTCTATCTCAGAAGCTGAAAGGATTAAATTGGATACCAAGAGAAAGGTTCCTGAGAGCAAGCTAACTTCCATTTGGCCAGAAGTAATAGATACAAATGTTGGAAGATGGGATTATGAGGACTTCAAAGCAAGAATGGCAGTGAAGGATCCTACTCTATTAGCAAGGAGATTGGTGAGCTTTGGGTTAGCTCATGTGGATGGCTTCCCTCCTATAGTACAATGCTACGAGCTAGTCTTGGAGTGTGCTAGACACTATGATCTAGACACATAGAGAATAATTAGTCCACAAGGCAGAGTGCTTTCCAATTTCTCTCTTGTCTCAGTGGCCCAGACATTTGATATGCCAAAAAGATCTCATGTGGTGAGTTTTGATCTTGACATAGCCAAGAAATACTATGTAGATGATACAAACAAGGCTTTGCAAGTTATCAATTCATGGTTGGAGAAACCCAAGGAACATATCTCCAAGCTACCAAAATAGTTGTTTAAAGAAAAGTTCAAATCAGAGTACTATGATGCAATCACTCTCCTTAGTAGAGTGGTGGGTTTGAAGACTACAAGAGTATTCGAAAGTTGGATGTTCTACATAATATTGAGAATGGAGAAAAATGTAGACTATCATTGGCCAGGTATCATCAATGCCATGATCCATGAGCAATTATGTAATGTATTGTAGACCAAGAGCTTCACAATGACATCTTACTTGGTCTATGCCCTGGAAAGATTCCATCCATACAAGGGATTGAGTACTCGAAGGGTTTTTGGCCAGGATGTCATCTTTGAGGTCTATCCCCAACTACATTTGGACAGTTCTAGTTACAGAAGGGTGAATGATGCATTCACCATGTACATC
Source organism: Sequoia sempervirens (assembly GCA_007258455.2). Classification (NCBI taxonomy): domain Eukaryota; kingdom Viridiplantae; phylum Streptophyta; class Pinopsida; order Cupressales; family Cupressaceae; genus Sequoia; species Sequoia sempervirens. The sequence goes on along the minus strand of VDFB02179234.1, from coordinate 110,704,803 downwards.
ACAAGGTTACTTCAAGGAGTAGAACATGTGAGAATCTTTGATGCTGTAAAGGAATCGATCCAAAATTTTGGAGCATGGTTCATCCAATTTCCCACCTTCTCCTACATTAGGATTGATGGTTGTCAAAGAGCTCCATACAGATTGCCAAGGTATCCAACTGACCACATTATACTTTTGGAAGTTACATGGTAGATCTCTGACTTTGATGACATTCTGAAGGACATGCATAAGACTAGTTTTGGGAATGAATTTCCATTGAGAATAGGAGGCAATGAGGCTTTCCCTTCTTCAATAATAGCACACTCCTCTAAAGAAGAGATGAACACTCTTGGCTTGGAATTCCATTCTAAAAGGACCAGATTTGACAGAACAGGTGGAGCCCAAAAGAGAGCTAGCAGAGATTTCAGACATAAAGATGACATTGAAGATTATTGGGCCAACTATAAAGATGATTTTGAGGTCTGGAGGAAGAGATTCTCTATGTTTCCAACCAATTTAATTAGGTTATACAACATTAAGTCTATCCCATACTAGGTTGAGGATGATGGGGAGCTAATTCACAACCATGACTATGATCCCATCAAAGACAAGCCCATTGATGAAATTGACTGGCTGGAAGAAGAGAAGATAGAGTTGGAGAAAATCAATGCTTCTGTTATTAAATATTCTAAGTTGTGGCTGAAACATAAGATATGGGAGCTAGACAATGAAGGGAAGCAGTACACATATGACCTGATGGGAAGTTTAGAGTCCCAATCCACCTATGAAGAAGATGAGCAAGATCCAAAAGGAAAAGAAAAGGTGGGTTCTCCTTTTAAGATTAAAATCAAGGGTGTTCAAATAGAGGCTAAGAAAGAAAATAAAAGGAAACATATCACCAAGAAGAGGAATATTGCCTCTAAGAGGAAGACATTTGCTCAAGAGGAGGAGCATGAGGAAGAAGGGAAGAAGGATAGTGTCCCTTTGCCTAAAATAAGAAGAGTAGCTAGCACTTTAGGAAAACAAAGTGGGAAACCTAAGGGACAAAGTGAAGAAATAGGACCATAATTGATAGATGTTGAGAATTCTAGGGAGAAGACACAAGTTTACACTAGAAAAGCCAGAACTCCATCTCCAAAGGAAAGTTTGGTGAAAGAGGGAGCTCCTACAGTTCTTTCTACTGCACAAAAAAATGACACTCCTACCCCTCCTTCAATTCAAGAGTTACATGATGAAGAGAAGGAATTGACAGAGGTTATTGGTGAGGATATTCATCAAAGTGAGGAGATAGAGGAATTCAAGGATGGAGACCTTCATAGTGCAGAAGTAGAAATTGGTAATATCTTGTAGTCTTCTTTGGTTTCCTATGAGGACTCACCAGCTAGGGATGAAGAAAAGAAATTCATGGAAAAGGTAAAGGCACATGAAAGGACTCCCTCCCCAATTCAAGTGGTGACAGAGACACTAGATCAAGAAGAAGACTAGAATCCAAAAGATAATGAGGAAGATAAAAGTGAAGAGGTCCCCTCACTGCAGAACTTAGACATTGACTCCTCAATGGATCAACCTGAAAAAGAAAAGAAAGATGAACAATAGTCAGATGTCTCTACTCCTAATTGGTTGAGTGAAAGATTGAAGAGCAGGCAGGTGGTTGTGGATGATACTCCTCCAAACTGGGATGAATTGTTGGCCAACATTGGAAAGGGAAAAGTAAAAAAGAAGGCTAAGGTGATTTCTAGGATCACCAGAGATGAGGCAGATAATAGGGTCATTCATATTGCTACCCCTGCAGCAGACAAGAACAAAGGTAAAATTGCTCCTCAGGAATATAGTATTCAAACACTGAACTTGGGGCCCACAAGCAAAGATCAGGAGAAAGAAGAGTTCCAAGAGTCCTCCCAAGCCATCCTTAGGAGATTAGATAAAGAGACAGTGGAGAAGGAAAGGCTTCAGAAATAATTAAGTGATTTGTATAGATATGTTCAGCATCTAATGAGGCCTCTATAGGCTGTGGGGAGTGAAGGAGTTTCCCCTAAGGGATTTCTGCCTAAGGAGGCATTCACCAAGCTTGAGAAGATGAAGGCATCCACACAGGCCACCCATGAATGGCTGCAAGGAGTAGGACACCGAAGAGATAGTATGATTAAAGACATCTTGTCTACTTGTGTTGATGCACACAAATCCTTTGAGTGGCTACAAAATGTGTTGGGGAAAGATAAAACTGATATAGACCTCCTCCTACAAAAACCATCATGGATTATATGGAGGAGAACTTGGTGAATGATGGAATCCTACCTTCTTCAAATGTTTTAGAACCCTGGGATTGTTATGAATCATTGCAGATTAAGCATAAGGTTTTGAAGAGAATTCATAAGCAAGGGTAGTAGGTAGGAAATACATTAAAAGATGTTTACAACAAATGTATTCCATTCTTTGAGATCATGGCTAGGAGGAAGAAGTTTGCACCCAAGCATCTGAGCTTAGAACAATTAAGGAAATGGTGGCATGAGGTGTATGCCCCAATTGTTGATGGTCCAATTACAGCCCACCATTTAGATGATGCATCCACCTATGTTACTATCATGGAGAAATATCAAGATCTTAAGGTGGAATGGGATAAATTCATCAAGCAATCAAGGGAGGAGATTAAATCTATTAAAAGAAGATTCAAAGTGTTGATTACTCCACCTTTGGCTGACCTAAAGAGGATTTTCCTTATGGTGCAAGATAAAATGGGTCGAGATAAAGACAAGGGGCCAACTAATGAATAATTGCTTCAAAAATTTTGTTTCCCATTATCCCTCCTTCGGCCTTTACATGCATTGGACCGAGCTACATTGGATATTCCAAGCTGACCTGGAAAGGAGCCTCAAGCATTTAATGCAATATTATATTTTATTTTAGGAACTTTCTAGGCCGACTTGTTTTTGTGGCCAGCCTTCTTTGTAACCCTATTTGGTCTAACATATCATGAGATCTCTATAAGTATGGAATTTTTCCTCATTTTTCAAGGCTAGATAATTAGACATTGAAGCGAGTTAAGTGATAGAGAAAAAAGCTAGTGCTAGGAGTTAGTTTTATTTTGAAGCAAGTGATGTAACACAAAACATTGGAATTGTTGTTGTTATTAGGTGATTCAATACAATTGAAGACATTGTGCTTTGGTGATCTCTCTTGTGTTGACTTATCTTGCATGTTTCTTGTTGTTCTATCTTTTGAGATTGCTTGGAAAATATTTGATATATGTTAGATTTAGAATTATATGTAATTCAATGGTGTTTATGGTTTGATGCTTGAAGTGTTTGTAGCAATCCTTGGTCCATACTTTTTGCAGCTGGTTTATTGTGAGTTGCTTTGTAAAGTTAGCCTGGACTTCATATTCACTGTGCTTAGTTCAATTTTGAATATTTGTTCATTTCAATTCCAATAGGGTTAGTTTGAATGAATGTTCATGATCTGAAAATACTTAATGGCTTAGAAGATTGCACTATTTTTGTAAGATTGTAGATGAAATCTAGGTTAAGCAGGAATTTCTTTTGGGGGATTGGTCCATTTCAAGTATTTCATCATTTGCATTGTTGGTCTTAGGAGTAATTTTAGTCTTAGGAATTTCTCTTAAACCCTTATCTTTTGCTATTTTTTTAGTTATTTGGGTTAGATTTAGGATTTAAAGTATCATCATATTGCAAAATCTGATAAGTTTAAACATCCAACATTTGTTTGTAAGGTCCCTTTGTGATTACCAGTGTAGACACATAAAATATACCGATTGACATTGTGCATCTGATCCTGATTTACTAACATCGTTTCCTCCTGAATCATCCCTCGGTCTAACTATTTAATCAAATCTCCTTATTTGAATAAATTTCTCAACATTCCTCTCTTAATTGAATAAATCATTTTTTCTAATTAAGTCAATCTCTTTTGTTAATTAAATCAATCCATTTGATCTAATTATCCCTATTTAATTAAATAATCAATTTATTTGATTAAATCTCTAAAGTCTATCCATTAAATTAAATAAATTAAAACCTTATTTGATTTAATCTAACATCATCTCTTTTAATTAAATAAATAAAATCATTATTTAATTAACCTCTTATCATATTCCTCTCTTATTTGATTTAAATAAATCCATAAATTTGAGTCAAATAGGTCACATCATCTAACCTCTCATTAAATTAATTAACCCTTGATTAATTTAATCTCATCTCATGTCCCATCCTCTAGATAATGCAAGTTGCACATGAAAATAGATTTAATTCATTTATTAAATCTCTATTTTCCTCACAAGGCATCTTTTGGAATATTCTCTCAATTTGAATTCAAAAATTCCAAGTCAATATGTACATCCAACAAGGCAATAAATTCATCTTACATGTCCTTTGCCTTGAGCCAAGTGGCATTTATTGCATTTTCCCTTCCCTCTTACATGTCATTTCAACAAATTTGAAATTCAAAATTATGCATTTATTGGCACAAACCCCAAATCTTGCACATCCTTCACCCATTCATAGCTTGACAAATGGCATCATGCCATTGGATGAATGTTAGTCCCACATTGCTCAAATTTGGGCATTCATCCATCTTGGAATTCTATAAATAAAGAGCTCATATCCTCATTTGAGCATCCACAATTTATGCAAAATTACCATGCTCAAATATCTCTCAAATTTCATCCATTATCATTGAGTTCTTAGCTAGGTTTTTTGCAGATTTTGGCTTAGAGCTCTCATCCTTCATCAACAAAGTGGATCAATCATCTTCAACACATCAAGTTTGTATCTTAGGAATTGGGAAAGGGCCAATTTTCACATCAAATTGGCACCAATTCCCCCATGGGATCATGAGTTTGCACATTTAAATTAGGATTCAATCTTTGTTTTATAATTTTCATTATGTTCTTCACTATTTTCTTCCTATTTTGAGTGTCGTAAATGGATTTCATGGGGAATCCTTGTTTTGGCTTGCAATCTCTTGTCTAACTTGTTTATTCTTGTTGTTTTGTAGGTACCAAGGTTGGGGTTCGCACAACCATCATTTTCACATTTATCACTGAGTTGTTTATGCATTTTCAAGACCTGACATTAGAGACCTTGGGGTTGTCTCTTGAGGCTTGCTGTAGAGATTTACCTTTTAAGAGAGATAGAATACTTGTATCTTGTCTATGTTGTTGATGTACAGAAAATACCATCAACACTAACCAATGCAGATCAAGGGGAAATTAATGGAATGAATGGCCTAGACAAAGAAATTGTGTGTGTTACAATTGCAAAATATTTGGTCACATTGTAAGATTCTATAGGAATGGGAACATGGATAGAAGAGGTCTGGTATATCAAGAAAGAAATTCACAAAAAAATAACAAAGGAAAAGGAAAAGTGACTGTGGAAGAAATAAGAGATCGGATGAAGAAAACATGGATAAAGAAGAGTGAATCTAATAAGCCCATATTGGAAGCCGCCTCCGATAATCCCTCCAGTAATTCCTCCATAAATTGATCTCAGGCCATCAGCCTATGGGGAGTCTTTCAAGTAAAATCATTTGCCCCCTATTAGTAGCTGGCACCAGAATATAAGAAGTTGTAAGTAGTTGTGCCATCATCCAACAAATGTATCTGTGATCACTTCTTTTGTAAGTTGACATCTTGAAGGCCCACAGATAGATTCTTCTCTTGTTGTCTGAGAGTGCAGTGTAACCAGAACTCCTAGGGAAGAGCATTTATTATGGAGAAAATTTAGGTGCGTGAAGCTATAAAAGGATACTTGGAAACCTTATTTGTCACTTTGCACTGAAAAATAATAGTGAAAGAGCTTTTGGAGCATAATTTTGAAGAAGTCAAGTTGATTCAGTGGTGAATTCATTAGGTATTCCATTCACTTGTAGAATTTCTAAATTTGTGCTCAGTAGAAAAAACTTTCTCGGTACAAAAAATGAAGCAAATCAAGGGAATTGTGAGTTTGGATGAATATAGTAGCAAGAAGATCAGGGATGTAATAGATATTTTTCTTGCCAGAAAATTGAAGTGGTTCGAAGGAACAAAACATAGGAGTTTGGACATTTGGAATGAACTTCCTTATTTTGACAACGTGGAAGTGGTTAGGTTCATCTTGAGCAGATTGAATGAAGATACTCTAAATTTGGAAAAACCCTATCTTATTTCAAAGGAAGAGATTAGAAATTTAACTAGGTTATGCAATGTTGGAGATATTTTGAAGAAGTTGATTTGAAATGAGGAAGTCAAAACCCTAACCGGTGTAATAGCAGATTAGAAGGCTTTGGTTATTTTGACGATCAAAGATCCATTGACAAGGTACATTGCATATGGAATTTCATACAAAATCTTCTTCAGAAACAGGGAAGGTTCAACCTCTACAGGCACAATTTACATTTCACATAAGATGATAATGGAGGACCAAGACTTTGACCTGTGCAGTTTGCTGAAAGATCAACTGATGGAGAACGTGTAATTGACAATGGATATATATTATCCTTTTAGGTTTGGCACTTTGATCATATGTATCATGATGTATTTTCTAAATTACTTGTCGTAGAATGATAATGTTGTATGGAAGGAGAGTGAACCGGTCTATAAGAAAAATTTTAAGAATTTCAATACTCTAGAAAATTGTGAGCAAGTTTATGCAAATTTCTTTAGAGAGTTGTTAGGAAAATTTGGAGTAATTGGTATTTCTCTTTCGATAAAAATAGCTGAAGTTGGATCATCTTCTGGTAAGACGAAAAGGAAGCAAAAAAGAACAATAGAGTTTACTAATGATACTCCTCCAATACTCAAGTCTCCTAAAACTGAAGGAAAAGGCAAAGAACAGATAATTGTGGACATACTTGATGAAGACCCTAATAAATACACCCCAAGAGATGGACTAGAATTAGTTGAACCAGATGTAATAATAGCAGAAGGAAGCCATGAAGAAGGTGCTTTACTCAAAGCAAAGATATTGCAGATTTTCCAGGAGGAAGATGGAATGCAAAAGATTGTTGGCATATGGTTAGATGGACCCTCATATGAGTGGGATCTGATTGAGAGTAGAGTAGGCAGATACTTTGTGCAGAATAACATTGAATTGGAGAGTTTGCAGAATGTATTCCCTGAAGAGTTAATTGAGTGTATTAAGGAAGTTGTGGCCTCTAACTCTCAAGATAAGAAAGAGGAGGAAATAATCCTACACTTGAAGGAGCAATTCAGGCTATCCCTTACAAAACTAAAAAAGAAAATGAATGTGTTTAGACAGTGCATCAATTTAGCTAATGACATCTACAATTATTGTCTACGTTGGCCTCATGTTGTTGGAAATTACAAAGTCAAGCTAGAGCAAATTGAAAGTGAATTGAATAAAATTGGCCAGGACTACAATATGGTTTAGGATCTAGATGGATTAATAAAGAACAGAATTCATGAGTTGTAGGTTGAGCACATAAAGATTCACTTTGCTAGAAACATTCTTATGGACACCTTCTGGAAATTAAAGGATCAAATGGAATGTAGATTCGAGCAACTGATTGAAGTCTTGAGGAAAAGAGAGAAGCTAGAAGAAGCAATTACAATTCTGGAATCCCTCATTTAGATCATTAACTAGGCATAAAAAAATAATAGTCTGATAATAATTATTGGGATTGTTGTAGATGCTTGGAAGAAATTCCTTCCAGAGATGAAAAATAAGTATAAAATAATTTTATGATTTGTGCAGTAGCCTTAGTTATCCAAATTTTGATCAAATTTCTATTTAGCAAAGGCAGAGAGAGCAGTAAAATTTTGTTTTAGCAAATAAAAAGGAAGAAGTGTAGTAAGAATACTAGAAAAAGGGGAGAAAAAGCAGAAAATTTTTGTCATTTGATGTCAAAGAGGGAGAGAATGTAGTGAAAAATTCCTTGACATCCTAAGGGCGAGCAATGTTTTGTTGTGTTTTGAAATTTTGGAGTTTGGCAGCGTACCTCTGGTTTTGACACTTAGTCATTTTTTACTAAGTGTTGCCATCAATGCCAAAGGGGGAGATTATTGGCATATGGCTCAGGGAGATTATTGGTATGGCTTCTAGTGTTGTCATTGATGGCAACTGAAGTCACATTGTGGTTCATAGATCCGAACCTGGTCATACCGACAGCAAAAGTTAAGTACAGTTTTTTACCGGCACAGAGCATGATGAATAGGGTATTCAGTTTGTATGTCAATTTGTATGCTTCACCGGATCATCATCTTGTGTTGTGGATCCCCAGGACAGGTTGTTAAGCATGTATGATACCTTATTGGTAAGTTTTGTAATGTTGCATTAATCCGTGTACGAGTAAAGTGATCCGATAGAATGATTTTTGTCTATTTATTCATTATGGCTGACCTAATCAATGAAGTGTGTTGCAGATGTATAAGGGATGATTGTTTAATTGTTTCTATGCTTGAGAATTTTGTTTTGGTCCTAACTATGGTTTGGCCAATGTGTGTGGGCATGCATCAAAAATTATTTATGATTTGAAGCCGACATGAAGAGAATATTATATTTTGTGTGAAGCTGACATATAGTGTTTGAATTCTTGATAGCGGGTATTTATGTAAGTTCAAGAAATTCATTTTTTGTGCATGAGATATATAAGAGCAGTTGTAGGGCAGAGAAATTGGGTATGCAAATATCAAAAGATCAACTGTGACAATTTTTTTGGTACAAAAGAGGATTTGGTGACAGAGAAAAAGTGAAGTGTGAAGTCTGATAGAAGGTTCATAACTTGATTTATGAGCTTCACCGGAACTAAAACCAGGAATTTGTAGATGCTATCTTCTCAATTCAAACTTTTTTTGTAATCTCTAACATTTTGTAAGGCAGTGAGCCTTCCTTGTTTTGAGCAGTGAACTCTAGGCAGTGTGCATGAATGCATGTGCATTCCCTTTTCTTCATACTTTTAACAAAGTATATAAATTGTGGATTAATCTCCACTGTGGTTTTTCCCTTAGCATGGCTTCCATGTACAAATATTGGTGTTATGGTGCTTTGATTATCTTGTTCATGTTCTTGCATCTTTATTTTTGTTTCGGTGTTGTTAATGGCTTAAGATCTGGATTTAAATTTTAAATTTGTGGAACACTGATTCACCCCCCCCCTCTCAAAGTTCCTTGAGTCTAACAAGAGATTCTCTTCCATTGGGTGTTCCTTTAACAAGGAATAATAGTTATATGTGATTTTTCTTTTTTATATGTTTTTTGCATAGTTTTATGAATATGAAACTCGTATATAAAAATGATTTTCACAGCTATTATAAAAGGTATTTGTGGAAAAATGTAAGGATAAATTGTAATTATGGTAGGATTTTAATAATAACCCATAGTGAATGTAAGTATTCACAAGGAAGGTACATATGGGTTAAGTATTCACAAGGAAGGTACATATGGGTTCCTTAATTTTTTAGTTCGAGATGGATAACCTATGTAGATGAAATAAGAAAAAGAAAAGGATTTGTTGTGAAACCTTGGGAAATAGGGCTCCACCTTTTAGGAGATGGAACTAGAGAAAAGGGACTTATTGTGTGGTCTCACAACACACCCCAAGACTATAAGACTTGGGGACCCAAGTGAAAACTAACGCTTATGGCAGGTGTTGGCTAGTAAAAAAGGATCACCAAAAGTTAAAGTTGAAAGGAAATTTTTGAAGTAATTCATGATTTGAGTCAAATATTGGGTATCAGGTACTGAAGGGTCAGGAATGTTAAAATGTTAATTCAAGATTTTGGTGAAGTGTTCTAGTTCAGGAGTGAAGGTTCGAGAAAGTATGGAGGTTCTAGTGGAATCTAGGGTCCGAGAGAATTTTATTTTGCTAAAAGTTGAAGTGTCAGATACTGGGTACTGGGTAACAATGTTAAGTTTGAAGTTAAAAGGTAAGTTTTCTCGAAGGTCTGGTAATTGAACTAAAAGATATAATTACATGAGAGTACAATTTTAAAAGTGTGATATTTATGATTTGTTTGAAATAATGATTTATTATAGATGGTTTTATTTTCATGATAGTTTTATAAAAAAATTAAAAGGGATTTAGTATGTGGAAATTGTGCTTGCAGGAGGAAAAGATTGGGATGCAACATTTAGGTATGGACTGTCAAGAAAATTTGGATTATGAATGGAATCATAACCAGATTGGGCTATACATTTTGCGAGTCTATGCAAAAGAGGAGTTTGGGTTGTTGTAATACTAGACCTCTTGGTATTATGAAAGAGTCAAAAAGATGTGCCAACCTCCAGTGTGACTTTTCCCTGGGAGTATTAAGCTCGAGGTAGAACAAAAATGTAGGAACAAAATGATCAATTGATCATTCTGAATATATGGGAATTTCTTGCATTTTGTTTATGATTCAAGTTACTATCTTGGCAATAGTTTAAAGATGAAGATCTCAAAATATTTTAACATGCTAAAGAATGTTGACCTCCATTGACTTCGTCAACAACTCTCCTAACAGTTGTCATATTCCATGTGTCTTGTCGTGATTCGTCCCTTGGATTTCCTCTCATGTATTTGTCTAATCTCCCCTATGTCTTGTTCTTATAAAAGGGTAGGAGATGTTTCATTTTAAGTTAAGTTTAGAATTTGTGGATGTCGGAGAATCAAAACTTTTTTAAGTTTTGTTTCTTTTTCCTATTTTTTGTGCCATTCTAGATTAAAAACTTGTATGGACATAGAAGCTAATCAATATCAAAGCCAATTTAAAATATATTTCCTAATATGAAATCATACATAGCTAATTGTTTGTTCAACTAGACAAGATTGTGTGTTGCATCATTTAAGGGTGCATACAAAACCTACTTGGTGTCCAAATAATCCTCCCTTTCTTTAAAAAATATCGCATCATTTTGTGCTTAGTTGTGAAGCAATTTACTGATGTATGGAATGGTTTTCTCTAGTTTGGTTAATTCTTGAGGCATGCGTGGATAATATCTAGGAGCAATTTTACTTTTTCAGTACTTTTGATGCTTTATTTTAGAATAGATGTTTAAATTTTAGAAAATGTTTCAAAAAAGAGATAAATAAATGGAAATTTTATTGCAAATCTTTCTATTACATAATATTGTTGAATGCTTAAAGCTAAATTTACTTAAGTGATAGCAAATTTGTTTGAAATTCATGAAATATTATTGTAAATCTGTCGATTTCATGATATTGTCTAATGACCGTCCACCAAGAATATATTTTCCCTATCCCTATGATTCCTTTGAAAACTAGAAATAATCGTTTACCCCTTATTATTAATAGCATTATCACAACGAACCCTGAAGCAAACCTAGTATGGTCAATACCTAACTTAAACGAGCCTTGGGATTAAGTTGAGTTAACCTAAGATTTAGGTTGTCCTAGTGCAGTCTTTCAATTAAGGATAGGTTCTCACAGTCTGTCTGTGAGGATTTATCTGCACTATTGGTGTGCAACTAACATCATAATCAACATGAACTAGTGCTAGAAGGAGGGCCTCATATCTTTTTCTCTAGTTTTATCTGGAATCAGTATCACTATCTTAGTTCCAGGTTGATAAGTTTCTTGCAAAATGAAAGTCTATGCAAGTCAGTTATGAAAATGAAAATGGAAGTTAATAAGCTCTAGGAAATCCTTAACCAGAGGCTTTACCCTTTAATTGTGTTCACCTTTGCTAAGCTCATCAAGTCTAGAATTCATGATACAATTGATCACGGTTAAGTTGATTGTGAAATTTTTTTGACTAGGGTAAGTTTGGCCACTTATAATGTGATTTCATTAATGGAAGTGTCTTTAACTGCTAAAAGAAAGGAACCACTATTAGAAAGAGATTTAAATTCTGAGAAAGTGCCTAGAACCCTAGTGAAATTGGAAACATTGGAAAATTAACTACTAAATCAAAATCGATTTACTAACTACAATTGTCATGAGGAATGTCCTAAAGTTTTGCAAGAAAAAGGCAAGGACGTTGAGACTTGGAAATAGCATGCCAAAAGCATGAAAGTGAAAATTATGAGTCATCAGTCTTTTTGCACGTGGAAGATGACAAAGACGAGGTAAAGTGGGAAAAGTGAGTGGGAGATGCATGTTTTTCACCCTTAACTGCAAATCCACGAGCTAAAAAAGGGAAATTTTCTTGATTTCATGTAGAATACATAATATCAAGTTTTTTAATTTTTTTGTCTTTGATGATAAGGTAGATTGTGCTAATACTTGGTCTAAGGAAGTTAACAGTGTTACTAAGAGTCAAGACAGGTCCAAGGACTTCAAAAATCTTGGAGAGAGAATGAATCAAGAAATGAACACATTCATTCAAGGAACCGAACAAAGTGAAGAAGAAAACCATGAACTAGGACTAGGAGAAGGTAGAGTATGGAGAAATCAGCAAAGGTGTGTGCAATCGACCTTTAATGAGGTCATTTTCATTCATGTGAGCCAATTTATTGGTAAGTACACCGTTGAATTTGCATTTTTTAAACATGGAAAAGTTAAGATAATTCATTGTTACAGTAGGATATTTGAAATGTATACCAATGAATTTAAAGACAAACCTACTGTAATTCTTACAAAAAATACCATGAAGATAGTGATAGAAGTTAAAGTAAATTACTTAGTTAGGGTTAGTCCTTTGCTTAGGGTAAATTTTAGCTAGTTAGGTTTTTTTTTTTTCATAGGGTTTTTTTTTTACTTTCTAGTTTGTTCCTAGCATTAATGAATTCTTCTTAATTTAAAAAACACATGAAGGTGAATTGAAATATTCTTAAAACATTGCATTGTGAAATGAAAGAAATGAAACCATGCACAGTAAATACATGCTTAATGTACAAAAAGAAAACTTTTCATATATATGTGTGTGTGTGTGTGTGTGTATTGCATATATATATGAAAATAAAAAATTTCTCGTCATAAAAGAGCAAAAAAAAAGTAAAAAAGAGGAGCCAAGGTACAGTAACAGGGTGGTAAGTCAGTCAATCTAGGATGCTTCATCCATGAGGGTAGTATATCCCAAGTAAGCATTGTCCCTGTGAGTTTCAAAGTTAGGGGTGTGAAGATCAATCAAAAAAGGACAAAGAGGAACTAATTCTCCTCCTTCTAGGAATGAAGGAATGTCATCAGTAGAGGGAATTCCAATAGTCGAATTTTCAATAGAAAAGACATAGTCCAAGTTCCCCAAGAAATTAGGCTGCACTATCATTTGAGCAGTCATGCGAACCTAATCAACAAAAATCCCAAGATCTAGGAGTGATGCTACAAACTACAAAGCCAAGTCTAAATTCAGCCTTTAATATGCTCTGGATTCTACAAAATTTTCCCCAAGGACCAAGCACAAATTTGGAGTAGTAAAGTTGGGAGTCTAAAGAAAGAAAACATTATTTAGCCTCTGGGTGGTAATGCGACCCAGAAATCCATTCTGGCGATGAATGCAAGTTAGGAAAATGGGAGTATCTATGGCCTAGAAGCACGAAAGCACAAGCAGAGTGCAAAAGCAAGAAAATTAAAGAAATAACAGATGTTAAGAATTTAAAAGAGAAGTGTGGAATTTATAGAAAACCGTGATAAATCTACAGTACATAGTTTCCTACATCAAAGGCTTGGAAATGCAAGTTGAGGTTGCAATAGGAAAATTTTCACTAGAGCGAAATGTTAAATCTAATTAATTCTCATAGAATTGGTGGTCATTGCTTCAAAGTTTTCCAGTACGAAGATCACTAATCGAGCAAATTGAAGATTTCAAAATTAATAGAGGTCATTTCATTATATTTTAGTGAGCCATATTAATCATGAAGATGTCCATGTGTGCAATGTAGAAAGGAAAATGAAGTTGGTAAGGTGGTACATGTTAGCATCTGGAAATTAAAAGGAAATAATACGTGCATGTTAATGCATGTGAATTAAATGCAGAGTATGATGGTCAAAGTTAAGTGTAATCATGACAACTTTGTTGTATTAATGTTAGTGCAACATTATCAAATTGGAATTGCTAGCCAAAGTATTTTAGTGGTTGACATAAAAAAATTAAGATGGAAGAGTGGTAACTGGTATTTCTAAATTTAGAATTAATTTGGTAATAGATTACTTGTTTCTAAATTTTAAGTTATGCATATTTTTTACAGATAACAAATTGTCGTTAGCTGGGATTTGGCATAAGGATGGTAAAATTTAGCTAGAAAGTCACACCTACAAGGAATAATTAAGCGAGTTTTAGGAATTGGTGAAATGATAAAGGGATTTGAATTGAATGAAAAATCAAAAGGTAACCTTTGCTACCACTGTGATTCTGAACCTAATAGCTGACTTCATTTCCTGCAAGTTGAAGCAAATGAGCTTACAAAGAAATATCAAAAGAAAAAAGAAAAAATGAATATCAAAGAAATATCAAAAGAGAAAATTCAACTCTTTAGGCTATCCAAATATCTCTACCAAGGCTATGAACACCTGACTAGCAGTAGAACTATGTTTGGGGGAATTACAGAGATAACCTTGTCGAGGTTATGGATTGACTGGTAGCAAGGCTCTATCCATGGTTGGCTTTGGAGGGTTACCAAATTATGTAGTTCAATGTTAATGAACTAATTTTTTCACCGAGTTTCAGAAACTAGAATATTTTATTGTTCTTATGTCATCATCCAGGTGAAGGTAAGGAGCTATTGTTTGAAAATATATATAAGTTATAATTTATAGCAAGTGATTTGATCTCAGTTTTCTTTTAAATTTGGTTTTATTGGTTGCATGTTGTTGTGTGGTCTCACAACATGCCCCAAGATTGTAAGACTTGGGGACCCAAGTAAAAACTAATGCTTATGGCAGATGTTGGTTAGTAAAAAAGGATCACTGGAAGTTAAAGTTAAAAGGAAGTTTTTGAATTAATTCATGATTTGAGTGTATCAGGTATTGGGTATCGAGTACCAGAGGGCCAAGAATGTTAAAATGTTAATGCAAGGTTTTAGTGAAGTGTTCCGATCTGGGAGTGAAGTTCCAAGAAAGTGTGGAGGTTTTGGTGGTCCGGGAGAATTTTATTTTGGTAAAAGTTGAAGTGGCGAGTACTGGGTACCAGGTAACAATGTTAAGTTTGAAGTTAAAAGTTAATTTTTCCCAAAGGTCTGAAGGTCTGGTAATCTGACTAAAAGATATAATTACATGAGAATATTATTTTAAAAGTGTGATATTTATGATTTGTTTGAAATGATGATTTATTATTGATATTTTTTTTTCATGAGAATTTTATAAATGTTTCAAAAGGGATTTAATATGTGGAATTTTTACTTGCAGGAGGAACAAATTGTTATACAACATTTGGGTATGGATGATTAGGAAAATTTGGATTGTGAATAGAATCTTATCTAGATTGGGCAATACATTCTAGGAGTGTATACAAAAGAGGAGCTTGGGTTGTCGTAATACTAGACCTCTTGGTATTACGAATGAGTCAAAAAGATGTGCCAACCTCTAGTGTGACTTGTCCCCAGGAGTATTAAGCTCAAGGAAGAATCAAAATGTAGGAAAAAAATACTCAATTGATCATTCTGAATATATGGGAAGTTCCTACATTTTTTTTTTGATTCAAGTTACTATCCTAGCAATAGTTTAAAGATGAAGATCCTAAAATATTTTAACATGTTGAAGAAGGTTGACCTTCGTTGATTTCATCAACAATTCTCCTACTAGTTGTCATATTCCACGTTCCTTTTCATGATTCATCCCTTGGATTTCCTCTCATGTATTTGTCTAATCTCCCCTATGTCTTATTCTTATAAAAGGTCAGGAGATGTTTCATTTTAAGTTAAGTTCAGAATTTGTGGATGTTAGAGAATCAAAACTTCTTTAAGTTTTTTTCTTTTTCCTATTTTTTGTTCCATTCCAAATTAAAAACTTGTATGCACATAGAAGCTAATCAATATCAAAGCCAATTTAAAAGTTATTTCCTAATATGAAATCATACATAGTTGATTGTTTGTTCAGCTAGACAAGACTTTGTGCTATGTCATTTAAGGGTGCATACAGAACCTATCCAATGTCCAAATAATTCCCCCTTTCTTTAAAATATCACATCATTATGTGCTTAGCTATGAAGAAATCTAGTGACATATGGAATGGGTTGCTCTGGTTTGGTTAATTCTTGAGGCATGCATGGATAATACCTGGGAGAGATTTTACTTTTTCAATACTTTTGATGCTTTATTTTAGAATAGATGTTTAAATTTTAGAAAATGTTTCAAAAAAGAGATAAATGAATAGAAATTTTATTGAAAATCTTTTGATTCCATAATATTGTTGAATACTTAAAGCTAAATTTACTTAAGTGATAGCAAAGTTGTTTGAAAAATTTCATGAAATGTTACTACAAATCTTTCCATTTTATGAAGTTTTCTAATGATCAGACCGAGAACATATTTTTCCTATCCCTATGATTCCTTTGAGAACCAGAAATAATTGTTTACCCCTCATGATTAATAGCATTATCACAACGAACCCTGAAGTGAACCTAGTATGGTCAAGAGCTGACTTAAATGAGCCTTGGCATTAAGCTAAGTTAACCTAAGATTTAGTTTTTCCTAGTGCATTCTTTCAAGTAAAGAAAGGTTCCCGCAGTCTATTTGTGAGGATTTGTATCATAGAAAAAAGTATTTCTTACTTGACATGGGAATAGTTGATGATAAATCAGACTTAATAAGGCCTTGATTTGGTGTTGTGAGGTTTTTTTCACATCCACACTAGGTCTTGGACCCTTTCAAATGCATTTAACGATGTCTTGTAAAGGTGTTGTAAAATTTTGTAAAGGACTTTCACACCTCTCTAGACTTAATGAGCCCATTTTCCCTTAATTCAACATTGTAAAATGTATTTAATCACATCAATCTAGAAGGCATATAAAATAAACTTAATTCTAATCTAGTGTTGTAATGTGTCCTACACATTCACATTGGATGTTGTGCCTTCCTAGGCTAAGTGGACCTCATTTTAGTTTTGTAAAATGTACTTAATCACACTTTCACATTGAATTTTGTGTCCCAATCCCTAATTGACCTTTACATCATCACTAATAGGCCCCTATTTCCCCATATCGTGCATCCTAAAGCATAAATTGATCAAATAACCGACAAAGTCATCATATGAACCTTATTTCCTTATTCTCTAGCATTTTAGTTAGCAAATGGCCCCCACTAGGACTAATTTTCCACCTGTGGTGAATGAGTCCCTGCCAGGTGGGACTGATTCACCCAAGGTGGCGAATTAGTCCCATTTGGGTCATTTTGACTTTTGAGCAAGAAAAATTAGGTTTTGAGTTTAATTTTTTTTCATGTCGGCCTTGGGGATCTAATTTATGGGTAAATTAGGAGAATTACCTATAAAATCAACCTTTTAAGCCCTAATTCATAATCTCCTAACTCATTAACACATCTCTCATCATTCATTCATCATCTACATTCTCTATCAAGCCAAGCAAGTTATGGTTTCATCATTGCAAGTCATCAAGATAGCTCCCTAAGACATTCAAGGGTAGATTCTTCATGTTTTTCTACAAAAATTCAAGATCAATCATCATGGAAAGGTAATAACTCCATTATTGCATGCTTCATTACATTCTTTCTCCATTTTGTTTTAATTACCTAAAAGGGGTTTGACTGGAAGGCAAACCCCCATGCCCTAACATCCAACATTTCTCTTTCTTGTCTTGTGTGTTTGCAGATTTAGACATCTTGGAGGCTTAGAAATCATTGAAGATCAAGTTTCAAAGTTTTTAAAGTCTTCCCTTCTTTGTCTGAGGTAAAATATCAATAGAAAGTCACCTCTAGGCCTGAATTTGATGGTTTCAGAACCAGACACCTGGAGAAGCAGAAAGTGCAAACCAAAGGCTCTTGTTTCCACCTTTAAATCTTCAGAAATTCAAAAGTGGAATCATTCACCATGGGTGGTGAATGAGTCCCACTTCCAGGCTTATTTTAGTTTTCTGCACTTTTGGATACCCATTTTTCTGAAATGGGCTTCGAAATAGTTTCACATATCTGGGACTAATTCACCCAAAATGACAAATGAGTCCCACCAAGCCTAAAAACTAGGATCAGTAGCAAGATCTCAAGTGCACACTTTTAGTTTCATCCATTTATGTTATAGTTTACTATTCATTTTTAGGTGTTTTTGCATTACACAATGTATTTTCAAACAAGTTGCATTTCAATAGTTTTCACTTAATGATCAATAGCTTTTATCAGTTATTTGCATCTAGTTTATCTTATATAGGCACATTTCATTCATATTTCATCTCCTCTTCCATTAGTTTGAGTGAACCACTTAGATTTTGGGTGTGGGATCTATCTCTTTCCTTTAGGTGAAAGACCCTAATCGAGCAAAAGAGAGTCATAGCATTTCACACCCTCTTAAAATCTATGGTTTAGGATTTATCTACACTATTGGTGTGTGACTAACATCATGATCAATAGGACCTATTTCATGTAGTTTCACTCAAGGAAACCCTAGAGATCTCAATCCAAGGAGAGAATGAGGGAAAAATATCTGCAATGAGGTGTCCTAGGGTATGATAAAAGGTATAAAGGGGGTTCACCACAAGGCTAGAGCTTGGAAATACTAGTAACATGCAAGACCTAATGAT
The DNA here is from genome assembly GCA_007258455.2 of Sequoia sempervirens. Taxonomy (NCBI): domain Eukaryota; kingdom Viridiplantae; phylum Streptophyta; class Pinopsida; order Cupressales; family Cupressaceae; genus Sequoia; species Sequoia sempervirens. The sequence continues at coordinate 110,686,251 of VDFB02179234.1, read as the reverse complement.
AAAACCTAATGATATGCAAACTTTAAGTAAATGACCTAAAAATGAATGCAAATCAAAATAGTAAATTGAGAAATTAGAGAAGTACACCTGGAACCTGTACAGGCTTGAATGAAGACCTAAAATCTTGAAAATGTTCACTTTAATTCTCATTGGGACTCATACGTGCCAGTAGTGGTGATATAGTCCTAGATTAGGATTTCTAGGTAGAAACAGGAATCTAGCAATGATAAGTCTGAATCTTCCAAAATTCAGGAAATATTCTAACAAGGACTCATATTCCACAAGTGGTGTATTAGCCCCATTCTTCTTTTTCAAAATTTTAAGGTCTGATTCTATTCTCCTATATCCACTCTTTCTTCCAATCCTAATTTTCAGATTTGAACCTGCAAAATAGAATATTGTGTTGATTTGCTTACGGGGGGTTTTCCTTGGTCAAACCCATAGTTTGGTAATCAAACCTTAATAGAAACAATGGATCTTGAAAGTAAATGTGAATACAAACCCTAACCTTAAGTGCATCTAAGATTAGGAAATTTGAAATGCATTGCAAGCCTATTCTAATATGCTAAATAATTGTCAACCATTATTTAGATCTTTGAAACATAGAAAAATAGGTTCACCATCAATAGGGTATCAATGATGAACCTAATTGTCATTAGGTGTGTGTTTCATTCAATTATGAAGGGTAAAAAGCATAAATAACAATCTGAAAAGTTAATCCTAACTGTTATAAAAATAAAAAGGGATGTTTTGATAGCTTAAAATAGTGTGTACCTTGTTGAAAACTTCTTGTTTTTAGGTCACAAAGGACTCATTCACCTTTATTGGTGAATGGTCCCTAGTTAGGGTTTCTAAAAACTAACTTTTGAGTTTTGTTCCTCTCAGTCTACAACTCCAAATTCTAGGTGTTCACTGCTTCAAGCATCGTTGATGACTCATTCGCCTTTAGTGGAAAATGGGCCCTTATTATGGTTTTGGAAACTGAATTTTGGGTTCTCTACTTCAATGCATGCACTCTCAGTTCCCAGGTTTTCAGCTCCCAAAAGTCTAAAACAAATTTTGTAGCTTCGTTTTCATGTTCTTGCAATGTAGGTGACAACTTTGCAACTTGACAACTTTGACAATTTTTCTCCAATATTTTTCTCCACTTAATCTTAAACCTATGACCCTGAAAACACATATCAAAGAGGAGTAAAACTTGTTGATTGTTAGAGGATAGGGATTTTCCTCAATCAAACCTTGTGATGAAATAAGGAAATGGAAGCATGAAATTGTGACCATCGAAATTGTACTCCCTTCTTGGATATAGTACAATCCCTAGTCTAATTTGGACCTATCTTGGATACCCTTGAATTAATTATCCTTTAAAATCATCATTTATAGGCCCCTAAGACCCATTATTTCAGATCTCAAGGCTCATTTCACTTAAAAATCCTATAAAATCACTCAAATCACCGAAAATCTTGAAAACCCACCTCAAAAAGCTAAGGTGGGACTCATTCACCACCTTGGCGAATGAGTCCCCTTAGGTGGGACCCATTCGCCAAGGATGGTAAATAAGTCCCATTTGGGGTCTTTTTCAATTTTGAGCAGGAAATTCACCAATTTAATTCAAATTTTTGGTGGATGTTGGCCTTTGAGATCTAAATAATGATCAATTAGGTTTCAATTCCTATATAAGCAAGTTTTCAAGCCATTTTTATCAATTTTAAGCACTTTGAGCAATCATTTTTCAAGGGTCAAGTATCAAGAGTCTTCAAGCAAGTTTTCACAAGAGCATTCAAGTTTTAAAATCAAGTAAAGTTGAAGCTTTGGAGCAGCACTACGGCATTTTTGTAGGTCTTCAAGATCACTTTAAGTCAAGATCTAGCATTTTCAAGGGTTGATTATGGTTTCCTATGGTGAATCATGAAGAATTCTAGGTTGGGGAGATGCAACTAGCCATCAAACCAAGCATAAGGACTTGTGTTCCAAGTTCTTCCATCCTCCATTATCACTCTACTTTCAGCCTAAGGAAGGTTTATGCATATTTGAGATTCATTTGAGATTATTAGAGATCTCCTATAGTGATTCTTGCATCATTCAAGTTTCATCTATGCATCTTGTTCTTGCACATTAGAATAGGATTGCATCATGTTTCAGATTTCTTAGTCTTAGAAACACTTAAGGCTAGGGTTTGCATGCATATTTTAGTATTTCCATCAAGTTTAATCACCAAACTAGGGGTTTGACCAAGGAAAACCCCCCATTAGAAAATCATGTTTATATTATGTTTTGCAAGTATTTTCGCAGGTTAGATTTGAAACTCGGGTTGAAAGGAAAGAGCAGGTGTTGAAGTGTAGATCAGAACTTTCAATTTCTAAGAAAGTGGGTGGGACTAATTCGCCAATAGTGGCAAATGAGTCCCACTATAGTTGTTTTCAATTTTGTTTGTAGATTTGGATACCCTTTTTCCCAAAACAGACTCTCGTATAGAAACTAGATCTGGGATTGATTCGCCTAGATTGGCAAATGAGTCCTAGTTGGTCAAAAAGTTAGAATCTTCAGTGTTTAAGAGTTGTTTCCAGTCACTTCAAGGTTTCCTATTGTGTAGTTTTCATACACACGCCCCACTGAAAGTAGGGACCCTCTTTTTCTTTCATTTTTGGTATTTTGGCCCTTTGATTTTGAGGATTTGGTTGCCTTGGCGTGTGCCTAAATGATTATCATGCTTGTGCAAATCCTCCTTCTAGGGAAACACTTTGAAAATTTTATGTTCTAGACTCATTTCAAGTTTTTCACTATTTTCGGGAAAATTTCCTCTGGGCAAAATTCCCCAGATGCTTTGAAAACCCGGTGGTGGATGCTTTGCACTATTCCCTAGAAATTTTGATCCTTCGCAGAATTATGAATGGACTAGATTTCCCCAAAGTTCCATCACCTCGTCAAATTCCCAGATTGTGTTTTGACATGTCTTGTCGACTGCATTAATGCTCAATGGTACAATTCCTGAGGCACATATTTAGTTGTTTTTTGAATATTTCTTGTTGTCATTTTCTTTGTGTTGCCATTGAGATTGATTTTGAAGTGCTTGAGCAATTTGCTAGCATGAGTGGTTGATTCAAGGATTTGGCAATAGATTTCTTGCATTTTCATTGTGGTTGATTGCTAGGGCATTGAGGTTCATTTCCAGCCATCGTTGTGACTAAATTCACTTCATCTGGGTATGTGGCTTTTCCCTTGCTTGTGATTCTTGAATGTAAATGATGCTTTGGTGTCTTAGGGGGGCCTTTAGGGTCTAGATTTTGCATATTTTGGTGTCAAGCATTTAAATTGGGGTTTGGTCTATCATTTTTAAGGATGTTGATGACCCAATCGGTGTATTCCCTTGTTGATTGATGACTTTAGTGGCTCCTAGTATTCCCATGTTGCATTTTCGAGCTCAACCCTGGGTGCATGGTTGCCTTCATTTGGTTCAATTTTAGGGTTTCGAGCTTGTTTGATTGTCGGCCCTGAGTGAGTTCGTGAGTGTGTTCTCAATTTCATCTAGGCAAAGCTCACTTGTGTCTACTTTAAACAATCCATCTTTGGGCTTAGTAAAATGGACAATCCAAGTCTAAGCTAATTCCCATGCGTTAATGGCAAATTTTAGGGTTTTAAGCTTAGGAGATTGATGATTAAATTTAGGGCATCACCAATCTTCACCAATTCACCTCTGATAGAGTTGAAAACTTGAAAATGAACAATAGAAAACTCAAAATAAATCATATTTGGTCCCAGGAACTTCAATTTTATGATCGTTCAATTATTATGGGCAAGATTGGGAGAAATAACAGTTTTTGGAATTTCATGGTCTTCACGGAATTCCTGCTCCTTCGGAATTTCCCAATTTTTCCTTTGTCTTCTCGTTTTCCCAAATGTATGCAAAATCCTGGAGTTACTCATACCTCATGGATTTTCCTCCTTGGCGTATTTTCCCGAAATGGTCTCATAGTATGGAGAATTCTAAAGATAATGAATGCAATATTATGGGTTTAGCATTTCGTGTTTGATTTCAGTCATTTAAACAATGTTATGTATTTTTCCTCCATATTGTGATGATTGATTTTTTGGATAACCATGTTTTATCATTAAATCCGTTGTGTTGGGAATTTCCCAGATTTCCTCCCTAGCTGGATTTCCCCGAATGGCTCAAAATCCTAGATTTCTTAGCAATTGTGCCTTATGTTAAATTTAAGGGATTTTTATCTTATCTTTGGGTTGATTGGTCATGATTATATTGTCTATGGTTGGCTAACCTCTATGTTGATATTATAAAGGTGAATTTATTTTGGTTTCTTGTTGGATGCAGGTTGAGGCAAGAAGAGTGGTGGCTAGCAAGACAATGAGCAAGCAGAAGGATCCAAGTGTTGAGGGATCTTCCATCTTTGAAGCAAAAAGAATAAAGTTGGACATAAAGAGTAAGGTTCCTGAGTCAAATCTTTCCTCCATCTAGGCTAAAGTAGGTGACACCAATTTAGGCAGATGGGATTAGGAGGAGTTCAAAGTAAGAATGGCAGCACAAAGCCCCCCATTGTTGGCTAGAAGGTTAGTGGAATCAGGATTGGCTCATGTGGTCGGTTTTCCTCCTACGATTCAATGATATGAGCTAGTGCTTGAATGTGCTAGACATTATGACAGAGGTACACAAAGAGTGATCGGTCCTCAAGGTAGGGTGTTGGAAAAATTCTCTCCTACATTTGTGGCACAAACTTTTGACATGCCTGATAGATCTCATGTGGTGGCTCTTGACTTGGATATTGCCAAAAACTATTTTGAGGATAATTCAAACAAGGCTCTATAGGTCCTCAATTCTTGGTTGGAGAAACCTAAACCCCACATCTCAAAGCTTCCAAAAAAATTATTCAGCCTGGAAAAATTCAAACCAGAGTACTATGATGATATCACACTACTCAGCAGGGTAATAGGTTTGAAGAGTGCTAGATTTTTTGAAAATTGGATGTTCCTTGTTATAGTGAGGATGGAGCAGAATATTGATTATCACTGGGCAGGCATTATAAGTGCCATGATACATGATCAACTATGCAATGTCTTAAAGACCAAGAGCTTCACAATGGCTTCTTATCTTGTCTATGCCTTGGCAAGGTTCCATCCATATAAGGGGTTGAGTACACGAGGAACCTTTGGGTGGGATGTAATATATGAAGTCTATCCACAACTACATCTGGGTAGTTCAAGCTATAGGAGGGTGAATGATGCATTCACCATGTACATCACTAGGTTGCTTCAAGGTGCAGAGCATGTTAGAGTATCTGGCAATGCTAAGGAGTTGATCAAAATGTATGGGGCTTAGTTTATATAGTTTCCCACCTTTTCTTACATAAGAATAGATGGTTGCCAGAGAGCCCCTTATAGGCTTCCCATGTATCCTACCAACCACCTCATACTCCTGGAAGTCACAAGGAAAATATGTGATTTTGATGTCATAGTTAAGAAGAAGAAGCACAAAACAAGATTTGGCAATGACTTTCCTCTCAGAATAGGTGGTAATGAGGCTTGCCCTTCCATAAATACAACACATTTCTTTGAAGAGGAGATGAGCACTCGGGCTTATCTTTCCACTCTAAAAGATCCAAGTTTGATAGAACTGGTGAAGCCCAAAAGAAGGCTAGTAGGGAATATAGCCACAAGGATGACCTAGAGGATTACTGGGCTAACTGTAAAGATGAGTTTGAGATCCGAAAGAAGAAATTCTCTAGGCTGCCATTCAATTTGATTAGATTGTACAATGTTAAAATCATCCCGGATTAGATAGATGATGATGGAGATTTAATTAAGGGCTATGACTATGAAGTTGTGAAGGATAAACCAGTTGGAGAAATAAACTGGTTGGAGGAAGAGAAAATAGAATTAGAGAAAATCATGACTCCAATGATTAAGTACACAAAGTTATGGCTCAAGCACAAGATTTGGGAATTGGAGAGTGAAGGTGTGCAATGCACCTATGACTTGATGGGAGACTTAGAGTCTCATTCCACCTCTGAGGAGTCAGTTGAGTAGGATCCTAACAAGATCTTAAGGGTAAGGCCAGGGTGAGCTCTCCTTTCAAGATAAAGATTAAGGATGTTCAAGCAGAAGGAGAGAAGCAAAGGAGGCCTATTTTTCAAGAAAAGGAAACATGCTTGAAGGGAAAAGAAATATGCAGAAGAGGAACCTGAGGAAAAGGGAGATGAAGGTGGTGCTTTTGTGCCTAAGAGAAGAAGAATAGTGAGGCTTTCTCAAAAGAAGAAGGAGTCTTCCAAGGCATAGGATGAAGTTGGCCCACCAATAGTGAATGTAGAAAGTTCAGGAGAGAAAACATAGGTATACACAAGAAGATCAAGAACTCCCTCTCTTAAAGATGGTGTGCCAAGGAAGGATGTTCCTTTAGTTACCCCTGCTGAAGAACAACATGATGATGCCTCTCCTTCTCATGATGCTCATAGTGAACCAGGCGAATCTAAAGAGGCAGAGGGTCACCAAGGTCAAGGAGAAGAATAATTCCAAGAAGGTGAACTTTGCAGCACAAAGGCAGAAATAGAGAAGCTATTGCAGTCTCCTCTGGTAACTTATGAGGATTAACCTACAGGAAATGAAGAGGATATACTTCCTTAGAGAGAGGAAATTACAATCAAGACTCCTTCGCCAGTGCATGAAGAAGAAGAGCACGATAAGGGAAGTGAGGATAAGATTGAGGAGATTCCTAAAAAACAAAATTTGAATGAGGATCTCTCTAGGGGTCAACAGGATAAGGTTGAATAGGGTAATTTGCAATCAGGATCCACTGTGCCTGCTTGGTTGGATAGAGAATTAAAGAGTAAGCAATTTGTAGTGGATGACACTCTCCCGAATTGGGATGACTTACTGGCCCAAATTGGGAAAGGTAAAACAAAGAAGAAGGCCAGGGTTATTTCAAAGATTGAAAGAGATAGAGAAAATAATATCGTGGTTCACATTGCTACTCTTGCTCCTGATAAGAATAAGGATGATGTGACTGGTAGTGATTATAGTGTGCAAACTATCAACTTAGGGCCTACTTCCATGGAACAGGAGATTCAGGAATATGAAGGCTCTAGTGTTGTAATCTTGGGTAGATTAAGGAAAGAGGTGAAAACCAAGCAAGAATTAAAGGAGAATGAGAAATTGAAGAAGTATTTGTAGGATTTGATGAAACCCTTGCAGTCTATCAGCCAAATCAGTTCTTCATCATTTGCAGTAAATCTCCTGCCAGAAGAGACCATAACTGAGTTGGAAAAGATGAAAAGTACTACTCACACCACACTGAACTGGTTGTAAGGGGTAGGAACCAAGGGTGATGATGCAATTAAAGACATTCTTTCAACTAGTGGGGATGCCATTAGAACTGTGGAGTGGTTGAAAAGTGTGCTAGCTCAAGAAAAAAGAAGATGTAGACCTCCTATTATAGAAAACTAGGACTATCATGGAGTACACTGAAGAAAAGCTAGATAGTGATGGAATCCTCCCTTCTTCAAAAGCTGTAGAACCCTGGGAATGGCATGAGGTCTTGCAACTCGGGTAGAAGGTGTCGAAGAAGGTGCACAAGCAAGGTAAGCAAATAGAGGGTGCCTTGACAGATATTTACAATAAATGTATCTCTTTCTTTGAGATCATGATAGGGAGGAAAAGGTTTGCACCAAAACATTTGAATCTACAGCAACTCAGGAAATGGTGGCATGATGTATATTCTCTAGTCACTGATGGTCCAATTACTGAACATCAGCTAGATGATGCAACCACTTACCTTGTGATTATGGATAAATATCAAACCCTAAAAGTGGATTGGGATAAAGTTATTTAGCAATTAGGGGATGATATTAAATCTATTGAGAGGAGAATTAAGGTGTTAGTTTTTCCACATTTGGCCAACTTAGAAAGGGTATTTTTAATGGTGCAAGATGAGGTGGGACGAGATAAAGATAAGGGAGAAAGCATTTAATGCAAGGCTACATCAAAATTTGTGCTTCCCCATTATTCCCTCTTCTTCCTTTGCATGCATTGGACCAAGCTATACTAGAGAACCCAAGCTGAACTGGATGAGTCCCAAGCATTTAATACTATTTTATGTTGTTCTAAAACTTCTTGGGCTGACTTTTTTTGTGGCCGTTTATTATTGTAAACCTAATTTGGCTGACATATCTTTTTGGTTTCTATAAATGTGGAATTTTGCCTTATTTGTAAGGGCTAGATTGTTTTACTTTGGAGTGAATTAGGCAGTATAGCAAGAGTTAGAGCTAGGAGTTAGTTCATTTTGAGCAAGTGTTGTAACACAGAACACTGGGATTATTGTTGTCATTGGATGATTCAATACAATTGAAGACATTGTGCTTTGGTGATCTCTCTTGTGTTGACTTATCTTGCATGGTTCTTGTTGTTCTATCTTTATAGATTGTTTGAGAAATATTAGCATAAGTTAGAGTTAGAGTTAGATAATTCAATGGTTCTCATGGTTTGATGATTGAAGTGGTAGGAATCTCCAATCCATACTTTTTGTAGCTAGTTGATTGTTAGTTGCTTTCCAAAGTTAGCCTAGACTTTGATACTCATTGTTCTTAGTTTAGTTATGAATGTCTGTTCATTTCAATTGCAATAGGGTTGTTTTGGATGAATGTTCATGATTTGAAAATCTTTCATGCCTTAGAAGATTGCACTATTTTTGTAAGATTGCAGATTCATTTGGGTCAAGCAGGAATCAGTTTCTGAGGGATTGGTCCATTTCAAGTATTTTATCATTTGTACTATTAATCTTAGGATTATAATTAATCTTAGAAATCTCTTCGAAACCCTTATCTCTTTTGTTGTTTATTTTGAATCTGGGTTAGATTTAGAATTTGAAGTATCACCATATTGCTAGATCTGATAAATTTGAGGATTCAGTATTTGCTTGTAGTAAGGTCCCTTTGTGATTACCAGCATTTTCACATTATCATTGAGTTGCTTATGCATTGTCAAGACCTGACATTAGAGACCTTGGGGTTATCTCTTGAGGCTTGCTGATAGATATTTACCTTTCAAGAGAGATAGGATATTTGTATCTTGTTTGAGTTGTTGCTGTGCAGAAAACACCATCAACATTTCCAAGTGTACATCATTTATTTCAGTACCTTTTTTTTCTATTTTGTTTACATTTCTTAGGAATTTTCTAGGTTATTACATTAAAGTAGGGTTTTGTATTTCATTTTCTTTTTACAAGTTTACACTTGATGGTGAACCCCTCATTGAATCATTTTCAGACCCTAGGACAACCCTATTGCAAGATCTCTTTATCTTTTGCATTGAGATCTCTAGGGTTATCCTTGATTGGAATACCTTTGAAAGTGGTTGTGATAGCACTCAATCAATGCTATCCACCATTTTAATCAATTCCAGAAATATGAAATATGAAATGATGATACCTTGGGAGATGTCTTGTAATGCAAATCTGCAAACTAACATGAAGTGGCCATGAAGAATGTAGATCTTAATCTCAAATTATATGTGAAACAATGATTTCCAATGGATCTTCAATGCTACATCAACAACATTATCTCAACCACATGCTTGATGCACTATGCCTTTGACATGATGATATGATTTTGAATTTCTATAATAAAACTTTGATAATTTTCCCTTGAATGTCTTCTTGAATGCTCTTTAATACTCTAAAATTATCTTGTGAACTCTTAGGATGCTTGCATAATAATTCTTAGGTGAAACTATGTGAACTAACCTTATATTTATACTAAATCTAGAGATTAACGCTGAAATTCAAATAATTCAAGTCGACATTAGATCTAGGATTGAAAATTATTATAATCCTACCACAATTAAATTCAAAAAGGGGTGTCCTATGTTAGGAGGACCCATTCGCCACCTTGGGGAAATGGTTCCTAGCACAACTTTCTAGGACCATGCTCTGGGGGGATGAAATAACATCAAAATCCCATTTCAAATATGCCAAGAAAGGGGTGTCCTATATTAGGAGGACTCATTCGCTAGTAAAGGTGAATGGATCCTAGCACATATTTTTAGGAAACTAATTTTTCCAAATTAAATGTCATGCAATATCACTATTGGGTGTCAGGATAGATCCTTCAAAAAACATAATTAATAAGGCTTAAATTTGAATTAAACAGACCTATTGGTTATTTTTTTAGAACCAAACAAGTAATCTTACCTCTTGCCTATGAATCTACCATAATTCAATGATTAGTGAGGGTAAGGATTGGCCAACACACAAGGATTTTGAGGCCCTTCTACTCTTTGGGCTCTATGAAACCCGAGAGGGTAATCCCATAATGTTCCTATGATATTCATCAGATCAAGAACATTTCTACACACAGATAAGATCATATAAAGGGAAAATAAATAACATTCATCAAATATTTGGCTGACCTTTAAACAAATGACTATCTATTGCAAGGAATAAGATGGTACTTCAGATTGGTATAGTGTAAATTAAGGTATTTCTAGATGATTTTCATTCTCATTTTAAGCCCTTGGTCTAGTGCTAGCCTAACACATTCATCTTTAGGATAACCAAATGAATAGACCAGTGCCTTCTCTTGGGGTAACAGATTCATATTCATAATAACCAATAATACCTTAGAAAATTTGAATCAGTAATTAATGGAATATTGATATACTGCATTACAGTATTCAACTCACTATGCTCAGAACACTACAACTTATCAATCCTATTCTCTCTCCTTACAAATCAATGAGCCTATTTTAGCATTTAATAAATTCTTTGAAATGCAGAAAAAATAAAATCACCCATTCAATTAAAGCAATTGAAGAAAAATGAAAAGATCATTAACCATTTCATTTATAATCTAGAAGAAAATTACATAGGAGACAATGTGCCTTCGAACTAACATTTTCATTTATAAACTACTACTACTATAAAACTATTTTAGATCATTACAAAACAACTCATACCCAAGAATCCTTACTAACCCATTCAACTATGCATGAATTTACAATTTGCTCCTTCATGAGCCTAGTTTTCCTACTTAGACCATTTTAGACCCAAAAATAAAACTCTCTATAACCAACCCTGATATCCCATTTTATAGAAGAATGGGAGTGACAAGCTTCAGGCTAAATTACCATTCCATTTCAAGTTTAGAAACCACCCAGACGGTTACACTTAATCATTTTAGAACAATGGAAAGCAAAAGACAAAACTCCACCATTTGGTTGAAGCAGACTAGCTAGCCTTCCAAAAGGCACCATTCGTCAATGCAATAGCACCAAAATCCTATGTCCACATTGACCAAAGAAGACTCTCCACTAGCACCCCAGGAAAAAACTTGTATACTAACTGAAAAAGGCATATTCGCCATCGAAGACATGAAGTTCAACAAATCCACCTCACACAAGCCCAAAATATTTCCACGTTAGCACCAAAGACAAAAAAAAAAAGACATGTTGAAGAGGACAAGTTTTTTGTAGTGGTAATGGTGTCATCAAAAACAAAAACAAGGTCGGGACACTACTCTGATTCATCAGCATCATAGTATTCCTACCCGCTTCGTGTTCATACTAAAATTGGAGGAGCAAGTATTCCTCCCTCATTAGAATCTTCGTATGGTACTAGAGAAAGAAGATAATTCCCATACTCTTGGTCAATATCTCCTCCATCACTAGAAGGGTTGTCAAAAACCTCAACGGGAGAGTTGTGCTTTCCCAGATAAGCCTTATGGTACTTATTCATCTTCTTTTCTTTCTTCGTAGGTTCAATTGGTTCCTTCCCTTTAAACTTGACTAATTCTTATAAAAAAACTCTAGTCCTCATATTGTAGGTGCTCTTGACACCACCTTTCTAATTTCTATCACCTCTTCATGCCCTTCGGTGTTGTAGAGGCTCCAGGTATTTCTCATTCAACCTCGGATATGTCCCCTTGAATTTCAAACACACTAAGCCTCCTTGACCTCCTAATTGGATGGAAAGACACGGCTGACTTACCCATTCTTATGGAACATATGGTAGGAACAAGAAAATCCTATTTACAAGAAGACTCACTGGCCTAACCTCCTAAATTGAAATTGTAGAACAGAAAATCCTCTAACCCAGACAATTTTAACTAGCCCTAGTGACAATTACAGACAATCAAAACTCTCACTATCTCAGAAAAATGAAACTCTCAAACCAACTAATGCATTACTAAAACAGAGCTCATATCAACTTACTTGGGATAAACACTACAATACCTCTGCAATTGAAAGCCTAAGACTCGCACACTTCCTCTTCAGCTCACACCTCACAATTCTTGAAGACTACAAATGGTGAGATAAAACAGCAGGAAATCTACATTAAGTAGACAATTAGGAGTGTGTAGCCATTAATGATTAAGGAGAGCTTCACATGAGTGAGATGACAACTTAGCCAATCAACTTTGAATCTAGGCCATCGATCTTTTTAGATTTAAAATGCCATCAATGGTGATCTTCAAGCATCATTTTTTTTCTTTTACAACTTGTTCCTTGAAAATGGTGATACCACCTCAAAAAATCACCACGTTTACCCTTAATCTAATCATTCATCTTAATCTAACAATCATCATGCATCACCATCTTGTTTTGTTCCTTTTCATTTATATCAGTGGAGTACAAAGAGCCAACATTGAAGGGAATATTCCCTAAAACGTCCCATCACTCATCATAGATTTTCCCTACCCCTTTAGAGTCCAATCAGCGATGAAGACATTAGCATGATGAAATCTCGAACACTGGATCACTATCCTCCTTTAACAATCTTCACCTTGCATCATATGTCACTGATACATGTTTCAAATTCTAGACCACATAAGTGATGGATGAAAAGTAGTGATGGAACTAGATCAGGCCATGTACATCATCACTCAAAATTGACACAAAAATATTGCTCATTTACCCCTTTCAAAACAATGACAACCAAAAAGTATAAGGTACCTTATTTCTCATCACCAATTTGAACAAGACAAGTGCACAGCTATCCACGATGAGCGATGAAAAGAAATATAAAGAGCCCTGAGGTCATCGCTCAAAACTCAAAACTAGTGATTTCCAAACTCAACACTCAAAACTCAAGAGCAACTAGTGATTTCCAAAACCTCTAGTGATACAAAGAGAAACTTAAGCATCATGCATCACTAATATGAAACTCAAGGCTCATGACCTATCTACGATGCATGAAACAAAAGAAATATTGTTCATATCATATCATTGATGTATATTTGAACTCATAAAGCTATCTGCATTGAGTGATGAATGGAAGGGGTAGACGAGACTTAAGTGGAACAATTTGGCACATGCTCATAAGTTGTATGGAGGAAAGGGACCACCTAGGACAACATATAAAAAGGCCTCAAAGGACTTAAAACATGATACTTCAAATGATGTAAAGGCCAAATAAGGTCAATCGATTAGCCTTATATAAAATAAGTATTTCTTGCCTAGATACAAGGGGTCAGTAATTTCATGGGATTTAATGGCTCAGTTTTATCCTAACTAGGGATGGGTAATAGGAAGTCAACGATGGATCATAACATTGACAAGGGCTAAGACTTAAGAGTTTCTAGGAGAGATCTTGACAAAAAAAATCCCAAGGAAATGATAGTGGGAAAAACCCTAAGTTCAGACACTTGAAACTAGACAAATTTTATAGAGTTTAGAAATGGAACCAATAATTTTCAAGGGTTCCATTAGTGGCTCCAGTTGGGGGCGTCTATTCCTCTAGAACAAATCAAGATTCTAGAATCTCAGGTTAAGCAAACCAAGCACAAAGAACCAAAAACCAAGGACCTTCCTGGACCAAGCAGGAAAACCAAGCCAAAATGAGCAACATATGCACAATATTCACATGATTTACAAGATTATACCAAGAGATCTAATCTTTTTGAAGCATCCTCTGATGTGAAATTTTTTAGCCTACATTCTACAACTCTACCAGACTTCAACCTTACTTGGTGGCTCTAGGCCACCAATCCTAGGACTAGTACTTTCTCCTGTCAAAAACCTTGTTTTCTATTATCTATACTATGTTGAGGATGAATATATTCTTATAAATTTCCCACCTGCAAATCATGTTGTGGCCATTGAAATCAACCACTATGGACATGGTTTTGAACTTATAATTATCATTTCCATTCATGTCCAACTGAGAACTGTAACCAAGCATTGACTAGAACACATGATCAATATGGCATTCTATCTAACTCATTTTACAACTATATTCCACCAAATTCCCATCCAACTAGACAAGGAAAGTGAAACATTCATAATCCATCTTATCACTATCATTATATAAGTTGATATCAAATTTATTTTTCTCATTAAACTGGAAATCCCCATACACACTCGTTTCAGGATTCCCATCTAGGGGCATATATTCCAACCCTTTAGAGTGATATTGCAATTCCATCAGTAGTATTATAGGATCATTATTATCTAGCTTTTGTCTCATACCAAACACACATTCACTTTGTGTGATGAACAAGAAATTTTTATAGATAGGCTTCTCTTCAAATAGGTGTTCACATTCATCAAAGCAGTATAAACCAATTATGTTGCCATATGCTCCACTTCCTTGGACAATTGATTCATCAGATCCCATAGCATTCTTTCTCTTATTCAGATCAGGGTCATTCCTACAAAAATTATTATCCATACCATCCTAGTCATCAAAGGATACTTTTGTTTCGGGTTCATTAACATACTCCAATCCTCTCTTCCAATCATTGCTCGACTTGAAATAAATTGCTTCAAATGATGGATCAAATAACTCAGGATTGATTTCATTATTAGTAAGGTATTCAAGTACATCATTAATTGATAGGTTTGTTGACTCGTAGGTGCAGGACTCAGTGCAATTTGAACATTTCTCATTAGCAGCTAAACAGGTTTCTTCATCCTTTTCTTCAAAAAATCCCTTGTTAAAAACTCTCATGTCCATCTCTACTACAAAACTAGTACATCCCATTTATGTTTCATACAAGCATTCAAAAACATGACCTTGTTGGCTAGCATCATAAATCCCATCATTTTTAACATTGATCTCAAGCTCATGACATGAAATACAAATACAAGCTTATCTTGAAATTTGTTATCAACCACTCTACCCTGATATTGTGGTTCTTATACAACTAATTTGCATTCCTAGTATCCTTCACATGAAATTTGTTCACCTGTTGGTGAGGGAAAAACCTCATGGGTATTGATATTGTTACAACCTTTAGGCAAGATGGATGCCTTTGGGTCATTCTCACAGAAAGATTCATATTCCTCATGTGAATAATTAGAACTCTCATTTTCATTATCTTGATTATTAACCTTCAAAGGTATGTCAGTAGTACTTGCAAGTATAAAAATGTCATCTGCACTACTAGACAGATATCCATCTTCTAAAAAATCCTTATCCATTGTTGGGATAAACCATAGGTCTTTGACAATAAGGTGAGCACCACTGTCATTTTGAAACCTCATTTTTTGTATATGGTCACACTTAGCCTCCTCAGCAATTCTAATCCAACCAATTATCTGATCAAAATCCTGAGGCTTTAGTTCCTTGGCAAGGTGATAAGCCCTAGCTCATAAATGTCATAGAATAAATCAATACATATTGAATCTTCAGGTCTTAAATTTTTAGGAATTTCTAACAAGACATCTAAGGTACTTGCTAATAATTCATATGGTAACTCCCCTTCATGTTTCTTCATGCTAGAAAGCCTTTGAACAAAATATATCTGATTATTATCATTTAAACTTTGTCGAGGTTCATCTTGAATCTATCCATGATTAATATGTTATGAAGCTAAACAAGGTAGGGCATCAAAAGCATCATCACCTTGATCATCCCTTTCATTCTTTTTCATTCCATTTTTATAATGTGTACTAGGACAACAAAAATTCGCAACCACATATCCCCTCATCATTGAATATTTCATAATATTTTCAATATCCATAGCAATGTGATATGCCTGATACAATGTTTTGGGTTCCTTATCCCTTTATCAAATAAGGCATCTCATTATCAAATGCACGTAGATGCAAAACTAAACATTCTACATCACTAGGTCTCATGTGTTCAGGAATATCTCTTACTACTTTTGCAAATCTAAGATTGAAGGCAGGAACTAACTCCTCTTCATCCCTTTATATTTCCATAAATAATTTTCTTATCACATTATAACTAACCCTTTCACCAAATTGTTCCACAAATGCTATCATGAATTCATCCCATGAAGCTACAGAACATACTGGTAAATATGAGAACTAGTCTCTAGCATCTTCTTTTAAAGACTGAGAAAAAAGCTTCATGACAATATCCTCCTGATCTACCTCAAAATATCCCATAAAATCCATGAATGCATTTAAATGTTTAGAAGCTGACTCAAAACTTTTCCCTGTAAATTGGTATGTGCAGGATCATCATGGAAAAAACAGGCCATTAAGTGGCAAAAAATTCAGAAAAATCAGAGTTAAGCAACTTGACGTAAAAATTTGAATAAGTTATCTATATTATTTCAAAAATGTGTAAGAATAGAATTTGTAGAAAATTGAATGTAGTTTCTAAACTACTAGGTATGTTTTTTTTTTAAATCTATTTGGTGAAAATTTGAAATTTCAATGCAATGGTACTTAAATTTCAGGGAAAAATAAAGTCGGTACTGACCACCCTAACCACAATAAAATGATAATATTTTTTTATAAGATTTTAGATATAAGTAGAGGACTCATGCCCTGATGTGATGCATATTTTTCTGTAATTTTTTTCCAAGTAAATAATTAATTATGATTTTTTTATTACAACTATTTAAAAAATATAAAAACTCGTATGTCTGACCACCTTAACTTGGTCAAAACTTCATGAAATTCAATTTTTTATTTTTTTAATCCTATAGTATGTGAAGCATAGAATGTGGCACATGTTTTGGATTCAAAAAATCTGATACCATTTGAAAGCTATAGATGTTTTTCAATCAACCTATCAATCAGGACTTTAGTCGTAATTTGAATAGAAAATGAATAATAATTACTTATTAAATTCAAAGTAAAGCATAATTTATATCGGTGGAAAGTTGAGAATCTCCTTTAAAAACCCTTTTTGTTTCATCAATTTTGGGTAAAAAAATAGTCGTCAACCACATACCCATCATATTGCCACTTTTTGGCCCATCATGATCCTGCACATACCAAATTTAGGAAAATATTTCCTAATATTATTAGGAAGCTTGTTAGGGGAACCTTGAATACTACTAAAGCTCAATGGCTTATATCTCTCAATAGAGAATTTCCTTTGATGGCATGATAAATATTGCATGCCCTACATGTTTGCACTTGATGTTTCACACAAAGATACAGGGGAATGATAAATTTTCTTGTATCCTTATCCAATCCTTATATACCAACTTCATAGTTGAATGTCTACTGCCTCATTCCTTAATTTAATCATGACCTTAAAATATTACAATACAATACCCAAATACATTTATGCTTTAAAGAATTTTAAGAGGCACATTTCAAAAGTAAGCATACTTCTTCAACCTAATCCAGATATCAAAAATTTCACCTTAGAAGTATATAAAATGACTACCACCCTTCCCTTCACTAGTGCTGAATTCACTTAATAGAGAACTAAATTTTCTCTAGATCATGCAACACGACTTTCATAAAAATCTACACTTTATGAAAACCAAAATAGGGGAAATACCTGGATATGATTGCAATCACCTTAAATGATGCTTTCGACTAGAAAACTTTGCAGCTTTGAAGCTTTCTTCACATCTTCATCAAGTTCTTTGCATAGAGTCGCCACCTCCTTTATAGAGGAAAAAATTTCAACAATATGAAATTTCTTTCACAAGTTGATTTTACTTTAAACTTCCTTGATCAGCAGAGTCACACATGCATCCTCTATACATTTTCAAAGTTCTTCAACACTTTCCCTCTAGGTACTTCATCATTCAAGTCAATATTATCCTTTCTCAGCAAACCTTCATTCCATAATAATGGATTTCTTCAAATAATATATAGTGGTTCAGAGATCTCAGAGTCGCCACCCACATTTAGTGAGCACTTCATGAAAATACATCAGAATGTAAAGCAATTTGCAACCCAAATCAAAGTGTATTCCCAGAATTTTTTCAATTTTTGGTCCCCCATTATTTTAGAAATTCAATGACTCTTTAAGGCAAGATGATCTTTTATCATAATTCCCTCAAATATCTCCCCAACAAAATTGCCATTTATGTTGGTTATTTTTCTAGAAACAAACTTAATCTTACCTCTTTCTTATGAATTTTCTAGAATTCAATGATTAGTGAGGGTAAGGATTGGCCAGCACACAAGTAAGGATTTTGAGGCCCTTACTTCCACTCTTTAGGATATGTGAAACCCGGGAGGGTAATCCCATAATATTCCTATGATATTCATCAGATCAAGAACATTTCTACACATAGATAAGATCCTCTAAAGGGTAAATAAATAACATTCATCAAAGATTTGGCTAACCTTTAAACAAATGACTATCTATTGCAAGGAATAAGATGGTACTTCAGATTGGTATAGTGTAATATAAGGTATTTAGATTATTTTCATTCTCATTTTAAGCCCTTGGTCTAGTGCTAGCCTAACTCATTCATCTTCAGGATAAACAAATGAATAGACCAGTGCCTTGTCTTGGGGTAATGGAGTCATATTCATAATAAATAGTAATACATTAGCAAATTTTAATGAGTAATTGATGAACTATTGATATACTACATTACAATATTCAACTCACTATGCTCAAAACATAACTACTTATCAATCATATGCTCTCTCCTTACAAATCGGTAACACTATTTTAGCATTTAATCAATTCTTCAAATTGTAGAAAAAATAAAATCACCCATTCAATTAAAAAAATTGAAGACAAATGAATCATTAACCATTTCATTTATAATCTGGAAGAAAATTACATAGGAGAGAATGTGCCTTCTAACTAACATTTTCATTTATAAACTACTGCTACTGTAAAAATATTTGATATCATTACAAAATAACTTATACCCAAGACTCCTTACTAACCCATTCAACTATGCGTGAATTTACAATCTACTCCTTCATGAGCTTGGTTTTCCTACTTAGACCATTTTAGACCCAAAAATTGAACTCTTTTTAATTGGCCCTGATATCCCATTTTATAGAAGAATAGGAGTGACAAGCTTTAGGCTGAATTACCATTTCAATTACATTTCATTTGACATATATTTCATTTTAGGTTTAGAAACCACCCAGACAGTTACACTTAATCATTTCAAAGCAGTGGAAAGAAAAAGATAAAACTCCACCATTCGGTTGAAGCAGACTAGCCATCCTTCCAAAAGGCATCATTCATCAATGCAACAGTGCCAAAATTCTATGTCCACATCAACCAAAGAAGACTCTCCACTAGCACCCCAAGAGAAAACTTGTATACTAACTGAAAAAGGAATATTTGCCATTGAAGACACAAAGTTCAACAAATCCACCTCACACCAGCCCAAAATATTTCCACGTCAACACCAAAGAAAAAAAACAAGACAGGTTGAAGAGGACAAGTTTGTTGCAGTGGCAATGGTTTTATCAAAAATAAAAATAGAGTCAAGACAGTGCTCTGATTCGTTAGCATCAAAGTATTCCTACTCGCTTTGTGTTCATGCTGAAACTGGAGGAGTAAGTATTCCTCCCTAGTCAGAATCTTTGTATGGTACTAAAGAAAGAAGATAATTCCCATGCTCTTGGTCAATATCTCCTCCAGCACTAGAAGGGTTGTCTGAAACCTCAATGGGAGAGTTGTGCTTTCCCAGATAAGCCTCATGGTACTTATTCATCTTCTTTGCTTTCTTCATAGGCTCAATTGGTTCCTTCCCTTTAAACTTGACCAATTCTTATAAAACAACCCTACTCCTCAGATTTTAGGTTCTCTTGACACCACCTTTCTTATTTTTACTATAGGCACTCTTCCTTCCCCTCAGTGTTGTAGAGGCTCCAGGTATTTCTCATTCAGCCTCAGATATTCCCTCTTGAAATTCAAACACACTAAGCCTCTTAGACCTCCTAGTTAGTTGGAAAGACACGACTGACTTACCCATTATTATGGAACACAAGGTAGGAACAAGAAAATCCCAATTACGAGAAGACTCACCGACCTAAGCTCCTAAATTGAAATTGCAAAACGGAAAATCCTCTAACCTAGACAATTTTGACTAGCCCCAATGACAATTATAGATAATAAAAACTCTCACTATCCCAAAAAAATGAAACTCTCAAACCAAATAATACATTACTAAAATAGATCTCATATCAACTTACCTAGGATAAACACTACAATACCTCTACAATTGAAAGCCTAAGACTCACACACTTCCTCTCTGGCTCACACCTCACAATTCTTGAAGACTGCAAATGGCAAGATAAAATGGCAAGAAATCCAAATTAAGTAGACAATTAGGAGTGTGCAGCGATTAATGATTGAGGAGAGCTTCACATGAGTGATCTGACAACTTAGCTTATTAGCTTTGAATCTAGGTCGTCGATCTTTTTGGATTTAAAATGCCATCAATGGCAATCTTCAAGCATCGTTTCTATCTTTTACAACTTGTTCCTTGAAAATGGTGATACCACCTTAGAAAATCACCATGTTTACCCTTAATCTCATTATTCTTCTTAATCTGACAATCATCATGCATCACCATCTTAGTTTGTGCCTTTTCATTTATATTGGTGAAGTATAAAGAGTTGGCATTGAAGGGAATATTCCATAAAATATCCCATCGTTGGTCACAGATTTTCCCTACCCCTTTAGAGTCCAATCAACAATGAAGACATTAGCGCGATGAAATCTTGACCACTAGATCACTGTCATCCTTTAACAATCTTCACCTTGCATTGTGTGTCACTAATACATGTTTCAAATTCTAGACCACATCAGTAATGGATGAAAAGTAGCGATGGAACTAGATCAGGCCATGTACATCATCACTCAAAATCAATGACATAAAAATATCGCTCATTTACCCCTTTCAAAAAAATGACAACCAAAAGGTATAAGGGACCTCATTTTTCATCGCCAATTTGAACAAGAAAAGTGCATAGCTATCCATGATGAGTGAAGGAAAGAAATATAAATATCCCTGAGGTGATCGCTCATTTCTAATTCAACACTCAAAACTCATGAGCAACTAGTGATAGTCGAAACCTCCAATGTTATAAAGAGAAACTTGAGCATCATGCATCACTTATATGAAACTCAAGACTCGTGACCTATCTACGATGCATGAAACAAAAGAAATAACATTCATTGCATACCGTTGATGTATATTTTCACTCATAAAGCTATCCACGATGAGTGATGAATGGAAGTGGTAGATGGGACTTAAGTGTGACAATTTGCCACATGCTCATAAATTATACTAAGGAAGGGGAATTCCTAGGACAAAATATATAAAGGCCTCAAAGGACTTAAAACATGATACTTCAGAGGATTTAAAGGCCAAATAAGGTCAATCGATCAACCTTATATAAAATAAGTATTTCTAGCCTAGATACAAGGGGCTGGTAATTTCACAGGCTTTAATGGCTCAAGTTGTTTTAACCTGACTAGGGACGGGTAATATGAATTCAATGATGGATCATAACATTGAAAATGGATAATACTTAAGGGTTTCTAGGAGAGATCTTGACAACAAAATCCCAAGGAAATGATAGTGGGAAAAACCCTAAGTTGAAAATTTTTTAGGGGTTACATCAAGACCCATTAAGCTCAATTAACCATGATTAATTAATGAAACCCTAGATTAATGTGAAAGTCTAATAAAACACTTTACAACACCCTAAATAAGGCATAAATTAAGTACATTTTAGTTAAAAGGGCCCTAGATTTAGTTAAAACATGTTACAACACTAAATCAAGGCATAATTAAGTTAATTTTACCCCAAATTAAGTGTGAAAAAGGGTTACTTTTTTCTACACTACATTTTTCCCCCACTTTAGTGAGAGTTTTCCCCCATAATAAACTCACACTAAAGTAGACATTCTGGAACTTAAGTATGCAACAATAACAAATGTACATAGTCATACCCTATCAAAGGAAAAGAAAAATAAAGTAAATAAAGGATCAAGTACAACCCTTCCAACATAATGTGGAAAGGGGTTGTTTGTCTGTAACATGTGTTGCTCACTCTAGGGTAGTGGAACCTCAATCTATCCACTAGGTGAGTTATCTAAATGTGCTCACTTTGGGGTAGTGCAACCTCAATCCATCCACTAAGTGATTTATCCCAATGAGGTGGCATACCAAAATTATCCTCCTGAAAACTTTGATAAGGCACCACAATGATATGCTTTTGTATGCTTTTGAATGGAATTTCTATAAGTTTTTTTTAAAGGGGATTTTTCTTTTTTCATGTCAGTTCTTCTTAGGGAACATTGTTCCTAGTGTCTCCAAGAGAGGACAAGTCAAAGAGTATCAAATCTCCACTTATGGGATGCCTCTCGCTTCGCATCATGCCACTAAGAGAGGTCGTATGCTTAGAAATATCGCACTCTTGGAGGACATCAAACCCAATGACACCACCAAGAAAAGGACACGTCACAACAAAAAGAAAATCATGCCATGAAATATACAAAATGTTGAAAGATGTCATTGATGTATTCCCCCACTTTAAAGTAGTTGCTAACACCATTACTATGAGCAATTGCTTTAAAGTAGGCAGCGTTTTCTCCTAAGACATGAGATCTTTCCTCGGAAAACCCTATGCCAAGTCATATGTTTCCAAAATAAAGCTACGCCACAAAAAGGAGGGAGGGGATGCCCCAAAAAAATATTATTCTAAACCTAGAAAGAAAAGTATGTCGCATGTCCACATCCCAAGCTTTCTCTCATATATACATGTAAGGTGGTCAACTAGCCAAAAGAGACAATGACAAGTGTCATACGAGGACAAGGCTACCTAACCCCTTGCCCCCACTGAGTGTGGGAAAAGGGTGAGCTGAGGATGGATGATGGGAAATATGAAAATCAGTATCAATTAGGGGAACAAGGTGCTTCAACACAAGGAAGAGCACTACAATGCTTAAGATGTTAAATTTTGTTACCCAAAGTCTTACATTCATTAGTAGAATGATCATGAATTATATGATATCCACAAAATGAACTCTTGTAATAAAATTTCTTTCGTGTTCTTGGAGGGAGAGATATCAAATGATCTTGGAGGAGTCTCGACAAGGTACTCTCTTGATCAATAGTAGAAGGTGTCCCTTTATTTTGTGATAAAGATATCTCTTTCTTAGTAAAAGATGTCATACTTACACAAGACTCTTTAGATTACGAGATTTTATACTCTCCTTTGTATCAGCGATGAGTGATGTAAGTGCTAATACATGTTCTCATCACTGGATTCCAAGGCATTACTAGAAGTTATTTCTGAAGGGCTTTCCTATTAGCAATGAACGATGGGGGGAGAATAAAGTCAAGGGAAGATGATTTGATCCAGTGGCTAGGATTACATCATGTGTTATTCACATCACTGATAGTGTGCACAAAAGAAAAGGAGTATCTGTGATGAGTGATGAGGGTTAAGTCTTGTCCATCGCTTCACCTTAAAGCATCGTGATTACAGTTAGAGGCATAGAGAGTACATTGGAGATGAGCGATGAAGGAATTAAGGAATATTCAATGGAATATTCCTCCCATCACCGAAATCTTTTGCATCACGGATCCATTCAGGTAATTTCAGAATGAACTAGCCATGGGTGATGGTCTTGAAGCAAGAAGTAATAAAAGAGAAAAAGGGCAACGTGGAAACATTAGAGGAGATCGCTAAAAGAAAAAAGGGTAAAGCACAAGGATGAAGGAGGTCCATGGATGATGTTTTAAAACAAAATGATCAACTACTAGAATTCAAACATAAATGGCTAAAGAGCCAGTTCTCTCACATGAGCTTTCTTTCAAACATTAATGGTGAAACCACTCCATTCTGGAGCCATGAAGAAGGTAGTTGGTCCATTTTTCTTCACATTTGCAAGAATTAGAAGCAGAAGAAGATGTGAGGAATCTAGGAAAAAAAATTGCAGAGAATTGAAGGTGAATTTCCTACCGAGTAAGCAATATTTTTATCTCTTTGTATGAATTTTGGTTTAATTAAATTGGTTGAGGAAACTAGTAGCTAGTTTAGTAAATTCTTGGGGTTTTGGGTCTTGAAATTTTTTATTTTGTGGGAGTTCATACAATTTGGTTAGATTGGGTAAATTATAGGAGGGTTTCTATTTGTGTTCTGCAAATTGAGTTTCCTGCTAACATAAAACCAGAAGGCCCTAGTTCATATTTCAAATTTGTAAACCCTCTATGTGAATCATGAGTCAACCTAGTGAATCCTTGCGAGTAGGGGCTGTTGAATAGGTCAACTAAGAGGAGGGGTGAATCACTTGTCATAGAATTAAACCTTTAATTCAATCACCATAACTAACACATAATATTGCTTAAATGATTAATCATCAAATGCCAATACAGAACCTCAGATCCAACACATAAACACAATAACACCAAATTTACATGGAAAACCCAATGAGGGAAAAACCTAACTCACACTATAGAGAATATCAAAACCAATTACAAAAAGGCTCACTACCAGAAACAAGGCTCATTACCTAAAATAAGGCTCACTGCCTAAAATAAGGCTCACTACCTAAAATAAGGACTCACTGTCTAGAACAAGGCCTCACTGTCTAACAATGCTACAACCCGAAGGGCTCACTACCACAGATACAAAGAAGAAAAATAAGACTTGTTAGAGAGAGACTACAATCCCAATGCAACAAAGGATTCCACCATAGTCACTCGATCAACTTGCATGAATGATAGAGTTTTCCTTTTGCTCGCTACATCTGGAAACTCGGGATTAAGCTTCACACTGATCTCCAACACTCTCAACACACACACTTACTAAATAGAATCACTATCGCGCAAAATTGCACTTTCCCTTGTCTTTATCATGCTTCTTCGCTCTTGTACATTTTCCATTACTAACTCATCTTGTATTTATATCGTCTTCAACTTTGAAACATATCCAAAGTCAGCTATCCAAATCCAAATTCAAATTAGGTTGGCACCAAAACATCCTAGGGTGCAATTATAATGAGGGAAACCCATACACATTCTTCATAAGGACCCAAATAGATCCAACACTCTTCATCATCCTTGAAAGTAGCATTTCACACAAGGTCAGCCACACTAGTGTAAAACACATAGAACCATTAAGGAAGAACTTTCCAAATATTGAAATTAACTTCAATACAGTCAGGGAAACTCAAATTTATAACCACACGTCATAAGACTTCATCAAAGAGAAATCTGGACCAACAACATTTATCCCAGACCTCAACTAGAACCATAGAAAACCACAGTTCACAACTGGTGAACACAACTTGCATTGTACACCAAACCAGCAACCAAAAATATGAATATAGCACCTTCTAACAATCATGAACAACATATTTGAACCACACAACCATAGGAGAAAATTCGGACCAAAACTTGGAGCAACCATTGAACACATGCAACATATCCTTATTACAATTTTCTCAATATCCTCGACATATATGTAGCCAACAACAAATAGTGAATAACCAGCTAACCAGTTGACATCAATGACAACACCTTCAATATTTTCACAATACTTTCATTCTTACAAAAATCTCCCCCTTTTTCGGTGATGGCAACACATGATGTGAAAAACCATCAAAGATAACTTACTAGCTCTGAATACATTTTTTTGTTTTCTCCCCTTGCCCAATAGGACTGCCAGAACTGCCATAAAAATCTTGCACTAGAGGACATGAACCAAGAGATTCTCACCCAGCTCCATCATCTCGCGCACTACTTATATTTTAGTGTTGATAAACTATTTTTAATAAAAATATAAATATAAATATAAATCTTTGTGTTGTTTCCCCTATGGACTTTAGGGGTGTGACTATTTCCACCTATTTTTTATGAATATGTGTAACATTATTTTATAAATGGTAATATAAACACTTATTCATAAAAAAATAGTAATATTTTTTTAAAACTACACATATAGATGTACAAAATGGTTTTTTTTATTTTTAAAAAATTTGATTGATGTGAGTAAAAGTTTTGAAAACAATATGTATCAAAAAATAATAATAATAAAATTTTCAAATAATTTCCTTTTATTGGTAAATTGGACCCAAAGTGATGCTAATTATGTATTTAGTAAAAACTTCTAGCTGGAAATTTGATTTATATAGAATGAATCTTGATAGATCATATGTTTGACCAAAATTGACTTTTAGTTGGAAATGCTTAAATTCTTTTGTGTTAAAAAGTTGGCCTAAAGTAGACCACAACTTTGAACTTTCACTTGCTAATGTACTTGTATAATTTAATTAGTACCATGAAGAATGCTTCTTGATTATGCTCTCATAATAGAAATTTCATAATGCAACTCAAGTATAAGATAAAAGAATTAAATTTATTGAAACAAAAATTGTTGAGCTCAAGTGGAGCACCGAGCTACAATAGATCAATTTGATGATTTAATAGATTAGATAACTTAGATAAGATGTGCATTTAAATATGCACATTGAGGCATTGACTCAAACCAAAGAGGAAATCATACAAAAAAATGTTATATGCTAGTCAACACTTTTATAAGTTGCTTGAGACAAGGTTATCTTGATCTACCTTGATGTGCAATAAAATGCTATAATTGATAGGCTAACTATTGGATTGAGGAGATTTTAGAAGATCATATTGATACATTTCAAGTATTGGTGAATCCATTACAAAAACATGTTTTATCTTGCCAAGTCTTGAAAAGTGTCTAAAGGATCTAGATGAAGAAGATTGATGCTTGGCTAAAGAGAAACAAGTTGTAGAAGAAGCACCTAGAGAAGTAGAGGAGAGAAAGAAGAAATAAGACAAAGAGGCATATAGACCAAAATCATGAATAAATTATGTGCAAATAATAAGAAGAGTAATTAAAAAAGAATAGAAAGGATTTTGAAGTTACTAGAGTTTCCAGCACAACACTTGAGTAGACAATAAAATATTATTCCTACACACTTTCACTCACATGCAAGATGTTTATTGTAGATCAATAGATTGGTCTAGTTGGCTCACTCTTAAAATTGAACTCAAGAATGTTAAATTATGTGTACTTTAGGATGGATTTATCTATGATAACATATTAGATAAAGGTAGAGTTGGATCTTCTAAATGTGCCAAAATTTTAGATCTACTCTAGTGCATGGCTTCAAAGAGGAAGATAGTAATTAATGTGATTTTGTAAGTGAATTCCAAGTTGCACACATAGATATAATTAATATCAAATCATTCAACCACACATAGATGTAATTGATATCAAATTAGTCAACCACACATAGAAGCAAATAGTCTATTGAAAGAGAACCTACAACACGTGACAATGGTAGATCATAATGGTCTATAGAATATAAGAACTTAATTCTATTGAATAGAAAGGAGAGATTGGCGTCTAAAATTACAAATTAAAAAAATGAGTTTTAACCTAGAATTTGATAGATGTATCAAAGCTTGCACATGTATAGTATTTATTCTCTTGAGGATGTATTATAATTGCATCCCATTCTTTCACTTTTGATAGTTTTTTGTGTTGTAGAACACATGATTACACTATGATAATGTTAGCACTACAGTATAACCATTTGCATTTACACCACAAATAGTGTCTAGTTATAGATGGATTATGCATGACTTGTAAGCATACATGCATATAATTAAATTTGTTCATGCATAGATTGTATTTAGGGATAAAATGTATGTAAGGATACTTGTAACTTGTAGTTTTCCTTAAATAAAGTCTACTTTATAATTGGGTTATGCTACAGACATATTTTTAGTTTAGGTGGTGCTAGGGGACATATGTCTATATGTAAGAAAATATTTTCAATGGGATTTATAATAGATTACTCATTGTAGAGGATTTCATATTTTTGAGTAATTTTTTTATGGATTAATCTAGAATTAGTAATAATATTATTGTGTGTAGGTCACAACAAAGAGTGAAGAACTTGATGTGCTTCAAATGAAATAGGGAGATAGTCCGCTCCATTGGAGATCTTAAGTGTTCAACCATTATTCTTTACATGCAAATAAAATATGGTTATCATTCTTAATTAATAGAGGGTCACTATACATCATGAGTAAAATCCCTTTAGATCACCCTATAGACACCTAAATTATTCCACCAAACTTGAATCATCATCATTTGATCGTTAATTGCATCTATTTATCATTATCACCTAATTAGTAAATAGTAATTTAATAATTTTCATTTATCATTTATTTCCATTTATCATTGATTGCCTAATTAATTAACAATCATTTATTATCAAATATCATTTATCATATAATCATCATATGTTATTTATTACTCATTATCCATTTATCACATCAAAAATCATTTATTGATTAATAATTCATATTTATCCATTTAATTAAATATTATTTTATTATTTAATTAAATATGATCTAATTTCCAAAAATATTCAAATAATTTTCATTTTCATCTCTTTAGTCAATTCCATCATCACTAATCAATTAGCTTAGTCTTCATTTAGAAACTCTTTCTTCCATCAAGTTAGATCTTCTTCCATTTTAGAAACATCTTTACTCTTCATTAGTTAACTAAGCATAAAATTGGAAATTTCATTTACACATTTATCCATCATTTTAATTAGAAAAATCAATATTAGATCGTCTCATGACTTGAATTGAAAATTTTCTAATTTTAATTAAGTTGACTCTAGGATCAATTTAATTAACTGAAGTCTTTATTTTTATCTTCATCTTCCATTTGATTTTTCCTTGAAAATTCTATAAATATAGTCTTTTCTTCATCATTTTCATATCTCACATCTTATGCAAATTAACTCTATCAAAATTATAAATCAATCAATCATTAATCATAATGTTATGTTGTCAAGATTTAGTATCCACATCCAAAGACAAACCAACATCATCTTTTTGAGGTTTGCAATGGGATCGGTAAAATAAGAATTTATATTTAATTTCTTTTTTATGTTTTTGAGTCTTTCATTTTCCTATTTTTTGAATTTTAATGCTTACATTTTGGTAAACCCAACATGAACATGCAATCATTTAACTTTTTTGTTGTTTGTGAGCATGATTTTTTTGCAAGTTACAAGAGTTTTGACAAGAAAACATGTTCCAAGGAATGCATTTCATATTGTGATATGTGATTTCTAACATGTTTTCTAGTTTCTAATGTCAGGTTTGATGTGTGTTTGAAATATTTGGCATTTATTAGTTTTGATTGATCTACTCATTTATAAGTTTTTGTAGTGTAGAAAAATGTATCCCTCTACATTTTCACACTTGATTTTGGAATGATTAAAATTAAAATGAACCTAACGTCACCTTGATCTAGTGTTGTAATGTGTTTTACGCATTCACATTAGGTTTAGGGCTCATTTAAGCTAAATTGACCTAATTTTTCCTTAATTTAGTGTTGTAAAGTGTATTTATTTACACCTTCACATTAATTTTTGGGCCCTCTTACATTTATGACCTTCATATCATCATTAATAGGCCCCTAAGACCCTTTGTTATGTATCCTAAGGATTATTTCAATGAAGATCCTAACATAATCAATAAATACACTTAATATCTCAACTCCCTGGCATTTCCTCTTTCCAAAAAGGCTTGGTGGGACTCATACGCCACCTTGGGCATATGAGTTCCACCCAGATGATACACCACAAGTGGAGTATGAGTCCCATTTGGCCCCTTTTTAGGGTTCTGAGCAGGAAATCAAGGTTTTGTATTCAAATTTCAAGAATGTTGGCATTTGGGATCTAATAAATGGTAAATTGGATAGAATGCCTATAAAAAAAAGGTATCAAATCATTATTTCACAAAATACTTCATGATATCAACCTAAGCTATCAATATTTAGGCATTCCAAGACTTCACAAGAGTGTCAATAGAGTTTACAAGAGAATTTCTAAGACATTCAAGGGAAAATTTCTTCATCATTTGTTGTAGCAATTCAAGATCCATTATTAGGTCAAGATAGTAATGTATCAAGCATATTATTGAGCTAGTGTTGTGATGTAGCATTGAAGATCCATTTACAAGCATTGTTTCATATCCAATTCAAGATCAAGATCTAGATTTTACATGGCCACTTCATGTTAGATCGTTGATTTACATCTCAAGACATAATTCAAGGTATCATTGTTTCATCACAAGGTTTAATTACCTAAACTAGGTTTGGCCAAGGAAAACCCCTAATTCCTAACAATCAACAAGTTTTTCTCTATCTAAATGTATTATTGTATATCTAGTTGTCTTGGAGCTTGAAGGATATTAGAAGATTAAGTTACAAGATTGGTGAAAGTTGTATAATTTGTTACAAGGTTGTCAAGATCACAGAAAGTCACCTACAGGATGCAAATCAGGGTTTCTAACTTGGAGATTCAGCAAGAAGGAAGCTACAAGAGATCACCAATGAATACCAAAATTTTAGCCAAACCCTAATACTAGGACTAAATTTCCACTTGTTTCATATGAGTCCTAGTACTACCATTTTTCAAGTTTCAAGAGATTCAAATTAGTCCTTGACAGATTCCAGTTTTGGCACAAAAACCCTAGTTTGGGACTAAATTTCCCAGACTAGCGTATGAGTCCTAATGGACATTAAAGATGAGTATTTCAACGTTTTGGATTTTTTTTGACATCATCCTTCTTCTAGGTGTACCTCTGCTCATTCTCAATTTGTTATTCTACATTTTAGTTTCATTTCCTAGGTCATTTAGTTGGGTTTTGCATGTCACTTTCATTACTTGTATTTCCAATCCCTTGCTTGGTGGTGAACCCCTTGTATTGTATTTAATCACACCCTATGACGCCCTTCTATCATATCTCTTTCTCACATTACATCCTTGGATTGAGATCTCTAGGGTTTTCTTGAATGAGCCTTGAATAAAATTGGTATAGGTCCCTAAACACCTAGTTTGTGTTCCACATTCTATAAGGTGGGACACCTATTTTCTTCATTTCATTTTGGTGAACCTATCCTTTATAACACCTTCTTTTCTGATTTAGAATGCATCATATTCCTAGATCTAGCTTTCATTGACTTTTCATTAGTTAATTTGCATCTAGGGTTTCAAAATCTTCCTATAGTGAAAGTGCATATAGGTTGCATTTTTGCATCTTAGATCATTCAATTTCACTGAAATTCTGTAATTACAAATAGTCAACATAGAATACAAGTTAGAAAACTTAGAAACAACTCAAATTTTGCTGAAATTGGTACAAAAACCCTAATCTAGGACTCATATGCCCCTCCAGGAAATTTAGTCCTAGTACAGGTTTTTTTCCTACTTTATGGGCATTTTGTGTTGTGCATTTTTTAGCATTTGAGCCTTCCAAAAACCTTGACTGGGACTCATACACCCCTCTGGGTGAATTAGTCCAAGATTAGACTTGAAACTACCATTTACAACATTAAAAACATCATTTTTGTACTTATGTTTGTTGCCATTAGATAATTGTTTCAGTTTGTTGAGTTTTTGTTACATGTATTTCATTAGATCTAGCTTCATTCGGTTCATTTCATGCATTTCTTAATCTCAAATTTATATTTACAACATTTCATTTTTATATTGTTTCATAGTGTAATTAGCAAATTACCCTGTCTAGAATATGAAAATTGTATTTACACATTTCATTCTAGGCCATTGTGTTGCATTTTAAGTCTCTTTCCATTTTGAATTTGTATAGATTACTTTGCACAAATGTTAGTATATGTATTTTCCAAGTTCACAAAGAAAAATTTAGTCAATAAGCATGTTATTCATTCATTCAATACACTTCCTAGTTATGAGAGTCTCTTAGTGCAAGAAAGTGAAAATGTTGATGCTTGTCTTAAATCTACATCCCCTCCTATCTCTCCTATTTGTGGGAATGATGTGATAGAAGAAGATACAAGTATAGACAATCATGACGATCATAGTTGTTATTCTCCTAATACCTCTCCTACTAGTGACAAAGGTATCTTAGTGAAAGAAGATGCAATCATTGAGAATCATGAAATTTTTTCATGTCCTTCTCCTCCTCCCCCTTAGGTAGATATTATAACATAAGATAAAATCATTGCTACTACTTTACTTAGTTTACATTCTTCTCCCAATGCCTCCCCTACTTGTGAGATTGCTTTAGTGAAAAAATATACAATCATGAACGGCCATGAAAATTACATTTGTGAGGACATGTTGGTTTTAAGATATCTAATGATTGAGAGCTATGAAAATCCTACCTCTCCCACTTGGGAAGATATTATAGAGCATAGGGATGTAATTGTGCATAACCATGATAATCACATTGGTTCTTCTTCTAATATCCTTCCTAGTAATGAAGAAGATAGTTTAGTGTTAGAAGATACACTTGAAAGTCATGAAAATCTTGTTTCTCCCTTTCCTAATGCTCCTACCATTTGGAGAGATCTATTTGAATGAAAGGATCCAATCATTGACAAGCATGATTCTCCTTCTCTTGATACCTCCCCTAGTTGTGATGAAGCTACTTCGCAAAACCTAACCATGGAATGCGACGAACATCTTGTTTGTTACTCCCCTAAAATCTCCCCTAGTAGGGTAGATATTGGGACACAAGAGAATGAACCCTTAGACAACAAGGAAGAGATCATAGAAAATCATAAAAAATAAAATTGGACCTTCTCCTAATATCACTACTATTGGTAAAGAAGATACTTTGATACATTAGAAGATCAAAGCAATAGGAGTCATGAGAATCTTAGTTGCATCTCTTCCCCTAGGGAAAACATTACTGATAAACAAGATAATCCAACCATTGATAGCTCCCTTACTTGCGATGAAGTCATTTTAGAAGAACCAAACATTGAATGAAATTAACATCTAGTTTTTTCCTCTCCTAAAAACTCTCCTCCTAGGGAGGATATCATGGTGCAATAAAATGACAACAATAGTGATGTGACTTCCTTAGATGATGGTGAAAAGATGACACTAGATTCCCTTTCATTAGAAATACATCAAACTGAAACCATTGAGGGTATGAATGCACAAGTTTCCATTAGATCCCCCTTGATTAATGGACCTCCTACATACCTTGTGAGACATCCTAAAAAACCTCTAATTCTTTACCCACCCTCACAATGACCTCAAACTGAAAATAAACCTAAACATATCCTTTACCCACCTAAGCATAATGTTTCACAGCAACCGAGTTATAATATCGTTGCTCATACATATAACACTAGAAACAATCCACAACCAAGAAAAACACCTTAAACATCTCTCCCATTACCTCAACCTATCTTACCAGGTCCTCCTCATTTTCCTTCACAAAGTGGAAAGGAGTATGATCTGGTTAGAAAACTCTTGCTAAAATATCATTATGGGACCTTATTCAAGCCTCCCCTCATTATCAAAACATTATTCAAAATGTTTTACAACAAGTTCCTATCCCTTCTAATGCACAACCAAATGACATATCAGCCATGATTCAAGGAATAAATGTTGACATTGTTTTCCACCAAAGTGAGCTCCCTCCTTTGGCAGTGCAAAAACAATATGAAGCTTTCATGATAATAGCTATCTATAATAGGTTAGGAATAAAAGGAAACCTTGTTGAAAATGGATCTACCCTTAATGTGTGTAGTGTGACCCTTTTGGATAGACTTGGCTTGGATAAATAAGGAATTCAACCTGCCTCTTTATCTATTCGAGGGTTTGACAATGTAGGAAAAAAACTGCTTGGAGTAATTACATTGTCTATTACAGTTGGAAGGGCTACATTAAAAACTCCTATTTGCATTATGCCTCATGATCTTTCATACAACCTCCTTTTAGGAAGACCATGGATTCATGAGATGCAAGTAGTGCCTTCAACCCTTCATCGTAAAATGAAGTATGTCTACAACAATAAAGTATATACAATCGATGCTAACCTTCAACCAAATAGTTGTTTGAACATTGACAAATACAAGGAGAATCCTTTGAAAACATTGACATCAACTACACAGGTAGAACTCGTACAACAAGAAGACAAAGAAATCCACATTGAAGAATTCACAAAGCTATTAGAGGATGCTTCAAGTTCCTTTGATTTCATACCTACATTCATGGGTGAATACAAGATCATAAAAAAAGAGTCTGAAAAAGGAAAAGAAAAAGAAGTAATGTCAACACTAAATTTGAAAGCATCCACCTCAACCACTTTATAAGATCAAGCAAACTACACAACAAATTATGGCGAAGTTAATTATGAACAACCACTAAATCCTAAAGAAATGAAAAAGCTTTATGGAAGAGGTTATGGACTTATGAAACAACTTGGGTATATTGGAAAAGGATGTGGTGCTAGAGAACAAGGTATCCATGTCCCTGTAGAGCCTAACATGCAAGGAATGAATAATGATCTTGGTTATTGTCCCTCGAACAAAACAAGCAAGCCTTCACTCAATATCAACTCTTACAAAATATTCTTCTAAGCCAACTTTAACATTAGTGCATCCTGAACTGATAGACACTAGTGGTCTTGAGTATTATCCTTTGAAAGAAACAAAATAAAAATTGAAAACCTTGCTTAACGTTAATGTCATCATGCAAAACACTTATGATTCAAATTTGATAGATTTTACACCCTCCTATAAAGGAGAGTACAGAATTTTACAATCTAAAGAGTCTTGTGTAAGTATGATACCTAATACTAAGAAAGAGATATCTTTGTCACAAAATAAAGGAACATCTCCCACCATTGATCAAGAGGGAATCTTGTTGAGACTCCTCCAAGATCGTTTGATATCTCTCCCTCCAAGAACACAAAATAAATTTTACTACAAGAATTCATTTTGTGCATATCATAGAATTCATGGTCATTCTACTAATGAATGTAAGGCTTTAAGTGATAAAGTTAAACATCTTAAGGAATGTAGTGCTCTTCCTTATTTTGAGGCACCTAATTCCTCTAATTGATATTGATTTCCATTCTAGCATGTTTTTCATCAATCATCTTGGCTCATCCTTGTCTTGCACTAAGTGGGGGCAAGGGGTTAGGTAGCCTTGTCCTCGTATGTCACTTTTTGTTGTCTCTTTTGGATAGTTGATCACCTTTCATGAACATATAAGAGAAAACTTGGGGTGTGGATGGCATGCCTTAAGTTGGCTCGCATGTGACGTACTGAGTTATGCATTTTGGAGGAAACCCCTTATCCATGATGTAGTTTCATTCAAAAACATATGACTTGGCATAGGGCTTTCTGAATAACCTCTCATGTCTTCTCCTACTTTGAAGCATGTTTTCACAGCAATAGTGTTAGCAACCACTTTAAAGTGGGGGCATACATCGATACTCACGTTTCACTGTGTGATTTTCTTTATTCTTGTGATGCATCCTTTTCTTGGCGGTGTCATTGGGCTTGATATCCTCCAAGAGTGTGATGTGTATTTGACTTGTCCTCTCTTTGAGACATTAGGCACAATTTTCCCTAAGAATAGACCTTACATGAACTAATAAAAATACCTTTGAATGTACCTTACACTATTTTGAATTTATAATAATCATTATATGGGCACCTTGCATAACACACTCTAATTTCTTGTGGTGCCATCTTGTTTTTTCATGAGTTTCAAGCATACAAAGATTTTCTTGCCTCATGAAGCTTGAACCTCATTGTTATGTGGTTCCTTATCAAAGTTATCAATAGGTATAGCTTTGGTATATTTGTATGTATGGAGCCAAAATTAGGCATGACTTTCCCATAGCCACTTGCTTGTGAGAACATACCGACTGTGTGCATATGTGTCTCACCCTTTTTGGATACTCACCCAATAGACAACTTGAAGTTTCATTGCCTTAGAGTGAGTGTGCATTTTTGTACAA
Organism: Sequoia sempervirens; assembly: GCA_007258455.2. Taxonomy (NCBI): domain Eukaryota; kingdom Viridiplantae; phylum Streptophyta; class Pinopsida; order Cupressales; family Cupressaceae; genus Sequoia; species Sequoia sempervirens. The sequence goes on along the minus strand of VDFB02179234.1, from coordinate 110,650,276 downwards.
ATAGCTTAGATCTGATCCACAATGTGTGGGACAAACGGTCAAAGCTTAATCCACCTTTCCTTTATTTTTCTTTCATCTTTATGTATGTGACATTGCATGTGTTTGTATCTTGTTTTGTTGCATATCATACACCTTGTGTGTGTGTCCCTTTGTACTTATGTTGGTTTGACGTAGGATTTTGGATCATGGGGGATTGACCACCTCCTTTATCTTTTTCATCCTAGACCATCCACATTGGTACACGTGGACCCCTCTTGAATGTCTACTTTAGTGTGGGTTTGAAGCAAGTTCCTCCTCTCACTAAAGTGGGGGCTAAATGTACTGTAGAAAAATGTGTCCCTCTACATTTTCACACTTGATTTAGGAATGATTAACATTAAAATGAACCTAATGTCACCTTGATCTAGTGTTGTAATTTTTTTTACACATTCACATTAGGTTTAGGGCCCTTTTAAGCTAAATTGACCTAATTTTGCCTTAATTGAGTATTGTAAAGTGTACATTTATTTACACCTTCACATTAATTTTTGTGCCCTCTTGCATTTATGACCTTCATATCATCATTAATATACCCCTAATACCCTTTATTACTAAGATCCTGACATAAGCAATAAATACACTTAATATCTCAACTCCCTGATATTTCCTCTTTCCAAAAAGGCTTGGTGGGACCCATATGCCACCTTGGGTGTATGAGTCACACCTAGATGGGACCTATATGCCACAAGTGGCGTATGAGTCCCATTTAGCCCCTTTTTAGGGTTTTAAGTAGGAAATCGGGGTTTTGGATTCAAATTTCAAGAATGTCGGTATTTGGGATCTAATAAATGGTAAATTAGATGGAATGACTATAGAAACAAGGTTTCAAATCATTATTTCACCAAATCATTCATGATATCAACCTAAGCTATCAATAGTTAAGCATTCCAATACTTCACAAGAGTGTCAGGAGAGTTTACAAGAGAATTTCTAAGGCTTTCAAGGGCATATTTGTTCATCATTTGTTGCAGCAATTCAAGATCCATCATTATGTCAAGATCATAATGTATCAAGCATTTTGTTTAGCTGGTGTTTTGATGTAGCATTGAAGATCCATTTGCAAGCATTGATTCATATCCAATTCAATATCAAGATCTACATTTTACATGGCCACTTCATGTTAGATTTTTTATTTACATCTCAAGATATCATTCAAGGTATCATTGTTCATGTTTCATGTTTCATATTTCATGTTTTTTGTTCATGTTTCATTGTTTCATCACAAGGTTTAATTACCTAAATGGGGTTTGACCAAGGCAAACCCCTATTTCCTAACAATCAACAATTTTATCTCTCTCTACATGTGTGATTATAGATCTAGGTGTCTTGGAGCTTGAAGGATCTTTGAAGATTAAGTTACAAGATTGGTGAAAGTTGTCTGAGTTGTTACAAGGTTTTCAAGATCACATAAAGTCACCTAAAGGTTGCAAATCAGGGTTTCTAACTCGAAGATTTTGTAGGAAGGAAGCTACATGAGATCACCAGAGAATACCATAATTTTAGTCAAACCCTAATGCTGGGACTAGATCACCACTTATGGCGTAGGAGTCCCAGTACTGCCATTTTTTAGGTTTCAAGAGATTCAGATTAGTCCTTGATAGATATTTCTAGTTTTGGCACAAAAACCCTAGTTTGGGGCTAAATCACCTAGATTGGTGTATGAGTCCCAGTGTACATAAAGATCAATATTTCAAGGGTTTGGAGCTTGTTTTGACCTCATCCTTCTTCTAGGTGCAACTCTGCTCATTCTCAGTTTGTTATTCTACATTTTAGTTTCATTTCCTAGGTCATTTAGTTAGGTTTTGCATGTCACTTTCATTACTTGTCTTTCCAATCCCTTGTGTGGTGGTGAACTCCTTTTATTGTCTTTAATCACACCCTAGGACACCCTTCTAGCAAATATACTTCCCGCATTCCATCCTTGGATTGAGATCTCTAGGGTTTCCTTGAATGAGACTTCAAGAAAATTGGTCTAGGTCCCCAAACACCTAGTTTGTCTTCCACATCCTAAAAGGTGGGATACCTATTTTCTGTGTTTCAGTTTTAAAGATCAAACTATGGTTTATAGGCTAAGATCTAGAGTTTGCATGTTAATCTTCTTGTTAAATAGCAAAATCATGTTCAAAATAGCAAAAATTATGTTGAAAATAGTAAAAATCATTTTCTAAATAGCAAAATAATTTTTTAATAGTTAAAAATTATATTTCATTTTTAAAAAAACCAAGTAAAATTTACAAAAAAATTATGATTTTTAATGCAAAACATCTTTTTAGCCCAAAACCATGAATTTTAATGCAAACCCATTTTTTTTAGCCAAAACCATGAATTTCAATGCAAAACCACTCTTGTTTGCTTCAAAACCATGAATTTAGGGGAAAACCACTATTTTGAAAGTCAAACCCACCATTTAAATAACATAAACCATGAATTTTAAGGAAAAACCACTATTTTAAAATCTAAAACAACATTGTACAAGTAAAATGACTATTGGAAAGGTCAAACCAGTGCCCAACACCTTTTTCCTTAGCCTTTGGTCACTTGGGTGACCAAGAGCCAAGTCATAGGGGGATTAAAGAATTTAGGCCTCTTCTAATGGCATTTCTAAAAAACTTACCTTCACTAAAATGATCATAACTTTTGCAATAATTATTCATTTTTCAACTTCTTGTAGGCGTCGTAAATTTGGTTCCAAGATGGACGTAGTGGTGTAGACAAAATTTTCATATTCGTTTGCAAAAATTAGGTATAATCATTCAAAGTCAAAACTTCAAATGAGCATATTTGTTGCATACTTTATCATTTTCTAGTATTTTTTATTAAATTATCAAAATTTTAGAAAGAATCTAACTATGCAGCTAGTTTTTTATTTGAAGTTTTATTTTGTTTGTTTTTCATTGACCTTTAATTGTAGTTTTTTTCATTGTAAAGCATCAAGGAACACAAAATAAAGGTCAAAGCTCAAAATTTAAAATTATAACATATTTGTCTTGTAGGAAGGTTGTTTGAAGATAATTTTTATTGATCTTTTCTCTTTTTGTTTGCTTTGTCTTTTTATCTATTTTCATTCAATTGATTTAAGGGATTAAGAAGAACTTCACATTTCATTTTGGTTAATAAAGAATTTTTCTTTTAGTACCAAAAGAGTGAGTGAGTATGCTCTTCTCTTGTGTGCTTTATGTGATCTTGAGAATCATAAACACCCCTTTTTCCCTTTTTTTTAAGGGAGATTGTCTATGGATTTCATCACCCTAGAAGATGACCTCAACTCTAGTGTTCTAGTAGAGTATAAATAGCAGGGGTGAATTGAAATACATGCCTCTTGGAAGTTGTGAGTTTTTCATTTGAGTTAAGCCCCCAAGAACTTTATACCTTGGGGAAGTGAAGGAGGAATGTGGGTTACCCTCTTCTCCTATTTTGTTTACTTTCTTACACTTTCAAATTCACAGATTAGGCCTCACGCGCCCTTGTGGCATATAAAGGATTCCCATAGAAAAATTGTATAACCTATTTTAAGACCTTCGGCCATTTCTTAGTGTGGTGCAAGGTATAGTATCATGCCTAAAGTTACTCACCATGTAACTCCCTAAGTAGAGATAAAAAATTTGTGGGCAAGGTTTTAGGACCTCTTAAGAAAGGGAAAAGGTGAGCCCTTGTGCCATTGGACCCTACCTATCAACTCTTGACAAATAGTTTTCTTGCACTATCGAGGTATTTTGTTGTGTAGGCCTACACTAAGTTAACACTCCTACTTGATTAATTCTAGGCTTTCTCATGTATTTTTTGTGTATTTTATTGTTAGAGTAAGACCTCCCCATTGGAAATTGATGTGAAGAAAGGACCCTACTTTTCCAACTTGACACAAGTGAAACAATGATCCATCACCAACAATGACAAAATACAACCTATTTCACCTCAAAAGCATGGCTATAATGGCCTAATGGCACTCAAAAAAATAGGACAGCATGAAACCTTGTGAATTTTGGATTCTACAAACCTTCTACAACACTCTTCAATGGTTTTCCATCCATTCACAAGAAAGGAATACATAGATGTGTTCAATCACCAAGCAACCTAGTGCACCTTGAGACATTAAAACTGCAATATAAAGGCATTCGCCATTCAATAATGAAAATAGCATGTAACTTGAGTTTCTTGAATTTTTTAGACCTCTAACAACATACAACCATGATTCTACACCCCTCCATTGACAAACAATGCATAGACTAATTAAAGCAACAAAGAACCTAGGGCTTTAGACTATTTTTCAAGCAAATGAGAGCACACTATCATTCATTCCTCACACATACCAACATTTAAAGGCTCAAGCCCAAAATGGTTTTTAGATATCCCTAAAATAGAACTTTCTACCATTTTTCATTAGTTTTTGTCATGGAAAACAAAGATATGATTTTTTTTGTGTTTTTGGAAACCCTAGGTAGGGTTTAGACCTGCACTCACCAAAATTGCAATATCATGCACAAAACTTGATGAAATTATACAAACAAAAAATTTATTCAAAATCTATGACTCTTCTCCAACTTCTCCAATTGGTTTCAAGACTATACTAGTCCATACAATGCAAATTACAGACTGCAACTTTTTAGAAAAATAAACTTACAGACTTTCCCTCAATGAAATTGCAATATCTCACTCAAAAATTAATGAAATTGATTCAAAAATGATAATTATAATATTAAAACACATCTTCAACCTTTCCAATTAATTTCATTTCCATACTATATCATACAAGGTGGTACCATGAATATTACTGACTGTTTCAACAGAAAATGCAAGGAAAAAATGTGCCAAAATGAGTTTCTTTCATTCCTATTTTTCCCCCAACCTTCTCCAACCTTTGTGCTTGAGGTTACATGGAATATTTAACATTTTACAACCATTTTAAACTTCCCAACTGACCACCAACTCCCTTGTTAACACTAATGACAACATTTGCAAGTTTTTGACAACATTTTACAACATTTGCAACTTTCTACAACATGACACCAAAACATCATAGAATGGACTTAAATGACTCTAAATGGTCTTACATGACCTTATTGACCCCAACCAAACTAAAAACCAAATTTTATCAACATGACAACAAAGTGCAATAATGGTGCATCAAAGGATGCCCTTGCATTAGAAACCCAATGGGAACCTTATCCTTCTCGAGCCTTAGTTTTTTTATTCTTCTATCTTTTTATTAGAATAGTCTAAGTTCAAAATCCAAAAATATAAAAAAACATTTGAAAAATCCCAAAATCTAAAAAAACATTAGAAAAACCAAAAACCCAAAAGAAACTGAAGATCAAAAATACTGTTGCTTGTCTTTACTTTTACTAGATGAATCCAACACATTATCATGAGTTAACCATCCTTTGCATCCAAACCCAAACTTCACCAGCTTATCCATCCAAACCATCTCATTGTCCATCCTAATACAAATTCATAACCATTCCTTCATCTTACCTTGATAGTCTCCTTATTCAGACTGAAATCCCCTTCTCCAATGATGATAATGAGAGCCTTGTTGATCAACTAGAGTATGACCCCTTTGATGATAATAAGAGTATTTTTTATCAACCAGAGTATGAACCTTATGATTATCAAACCTTAGATTATATTTCCTTAAGCAAGTTTCATCCATCTATGTTCCATCATTACCAAAAACCCACAATTCATAATAACCCATCCTTCAATCCTCAATACCAACAACCTACAAGATCTAGTAATCCATCCATCTATCCTCAATACCAACAAGTCACAATCCCTAGTCATCAATATATATCCCATCAATACCAACAAACCATAATCTCTAGTCACCCATTTGTCTACCCTTCATTCTAATAATCACTTTTCCAACAACAAGAACCACCTTTCCAACAACCCATAAGCTCTATTCATCCATCCATCTACCCTCAATATCAAGATTCAGTTGACACAATCTATACCATTAATCCCCAAGCACAAAAAACATCCATTAGTTTTCATCATCTTAACCTTGACAAGTGAATCTAATCCTTCATCCAAATCCTTCCTCAACACAAAGCCATATCACACATCCCTATGTCCCACACATATCCCAAATTTTTATCCCATCACCAAACCAAGAAATTTTTATAGCATTCACTTCCTATCCCAATCCTTCATCCACTAAACCATTGCAATCCACTCCATCCTTTAAGATCCATAAATCCATCCAATAAAACACCTTTAGCAATGTTCTTCAAGGAATAATGGTAAATGATCTTAAACTTTGATATGAAAAAAATGTTAGGTAATCTCATCCCATTGCTAATCCTACACCATCCAAACATTTCCCCCATCATGCCCTCCATCACCTATCAATCTCAAAAAATATCTTCCTATCCAAAATCCATTATTGCCATGCCAAAATCCCAAGTCCATCAAAGAATCTCCTATTCATATCTAAAATCACATAAACTAAACTATTGGATATGTCCCAAGGGAAAAGTCCAAAGCATGATGAAATAAAATCTAAGATAAGTCAATATCAAGTTACCAAAAAAATCCCTATAGATGGTCATGATATATGAGATAATTTGAGCCTTGATCAAGATCCTATTTATATTGTCCATGATTATCCAATCCTTGATCATGATCCTCTCTTTGAGTCCATCCAAAAATACCCTTTAGATGATCATGGTATCCAAGTTAATGTGGTCTTTGATCAAGATCTCATCTCTAATCATGACATCCAAGATGATCCAATATTTAAGAAAGATCCTACCTATGATGAATAAATCCAAGATGATCCCCTCATCCATATTTATCCCATTTATGATCACAAAATTATAGTTGATCCTATCCATAATCCAATCGCCTCCATTTCCTAAGATGAGACACTTTCCTCCCTAGGACACATAGATAATCAAACAAATGACAAGGATCATATCAAAAAATAAGATACAAAAGCTACCATGAATCACATAGACATCCCAAATGATCAAGAAGAAACAAGCATGGAAAAGGAGAAATCCACAATATCCTATCAACTAGGATCATCTACTTTTATCAAACTAGGATTTCTTATAAATGAGAAAATAACAAACATAGAGGGTTTCCAACTACACAAATATGGTTAGAATATTTTTTCCAAAACAAAAAATATCCCATCACAAATATAATATCCCAAGCATGCAGTATCAAGGAAGAGGATTAAGCCTACATGAGCAAGGGATCTTAGAACCAATATAATTTCATGAAAATACTAGATATCAATGTCTTAGTTATTCATCAATAAACAACTCAAATTATGTTATTGATACCTCCATTATATTAGGGGAAACTTCATCCAATACTACCATCGAAATGGGGGCCATGAGTAGTCCTTACCATAAGGCTGTTTCCAACACTCCTCTCATCCACACCATAAACCATCATTCAAAAATCATTAAACCCATCAATTGGAACTAACAAAAATAAAAGTCTTACAAATCTAAAATCCAAAATCAAATGTCAAAATCCATTGAATCAAGAAAAAATTCAAGTGGACAAATGAAGTTAAAATGGATCCTAAAAAAACTAGATCAAACAAAGAAAAGAGTTCAAATCCAATAATCAATCAAAATGTGGAGCCATGAGAAAAGAGGTCTCCTACATATTACAAGTGTCCACCTCTTTCAAAATGGTCATCAATCCCATCATGCAAGGGATATAAAAATGTTGGCTTCCCAACACTATCCCAATCCAAAATCCGAACTCCATCATCCACCATCCCAAGCTTGGAAAATAAGAATCCCTACATCCAAAATGCCAAATAATCCATCCACATCTACCATCACCCATCATAATCCAACGTCTCATCTAAATTCCAAAAATCCTACATCATAAATCCATCACATCCTAACAAAAACACTTTATGATAAGGACTCTCATGTAACTCTATCATGATGTGCATATTCTGATAAGACCAACTCGATATCAAAAAGGATTAGAATGGCATCATTGGGTTATATACAAGCACTGTGATCCTGACAAGGCACTTCCTCCATAGAGGTTAGTATTGGCATATCATGACACCAACATCTAAATCAACAACATCAAAGGATTTAGAATAATAAGTGATCATACAAACATCAAGGCCATCTAGAAAATACTAAAAAATGATAAATTCAAAAATACAAAAAAAAATAGTAAAGAGAAAAATTCATCCAATAGTGAAAACCATTCTTATGGCACTTTGGATAAGTATTGTGATGAAAACCTGGAAAATAGATGACATGTGTAAGACCGGTTACCTATGTGGACCATTACACTTGGGGGAAATTTGTCTCATCTTCCATACCTTTTTTATAATATTTTAATCCATCCATCCAATCCATATCATTTCCACCCATCTTCCCTACCTACCTCGATCTTGATAAGGACTAGGGCACAAACTTAAATCATGCTTTGAAAAACTCTTGAAATGTCCACCCTTTTTACATGCACCATCAAACATCATGTCATTGTCTATATAGCATTATCAAAACTTGTATCTTAGAGAAAACAAGTTATTCTTGTGCGAGATAGTCCTTGGAGATCATATTCTAAATCCTCCATCCAATAATCCTCATGTCTCTTATCCTCTACCAAATAAATCCCTTACCCCTTCATACCTATCACAAGAAATGGTTTTCCTTTGTCATTGGTTCAAGGATTCTAATCCATCTATCCAACATCCATCCACTAGCCCATCCAATCCAAAAATTAGTCCATCCAAATGAAACAATCCTAATCCATACAATCTTGCTATGCAATCTAGCACATTATCCAAAACATACATTGGTTTTGTTCCCAAATTTTTTTGCAAAACTTGATCCTTTAGTCACATTATCATCATCGGGATATGTCTTTCCCAATCCTCACATTTTTTTTAGGATGTGTCCTTCCCATATCAATAATGTTATCATTATTACCAGCAATCAATCAATTGGTTTTTAGCTTGACTAGGGGAAAAATCATGTTTTTCTTTGTATCATTGTGCATGCTTGCTTGCTTTCTTGTGTGTATCTTTCATTAATTTTCATTTTTCATGACCTTTATAGTATACCATCCATAGAATACCACCCCATCAATAAACACAAGAAAAAATCCAAACATAGACATGTGCTTCAAACCATCAAACAAACACACTTGAAATGTGCACCTTCAACATAAAATCTTAGAGATCGACATCAACCTAGATAACATGTAGTCAAAACAATCATTTTTCATTAGAAACATTCCTTATCACCCATCACTTTTCATATATGGTATGTTTCCTTCTCAAAATAAGACATTTGTCTTATACAAGATGTTTCCTTCCTAAAACCAAACATGATCCATATTCCTGTATGTGTAGGATCATGATGGGCCAAAAGTGGCAATATGATGGGTATGTGTCCTGGGTAACCATTTTCTTACCCAAAATTGATGAAACAAAAAGGGTTTTTAAAGGAGATTCTCAGCTTCCATTGATATAAATTATTCTTTACTTTGAATTTAATAAGTAATTATTATTCATTTTCTATTCAAATTATGACTAAAGTCCTATTGATAGGCATTGAAAAAACTATAGCTTTCAAATGGTATCATATATTTTGAATCCAAAACATGTGTCACATCTCTATGCTTCACATACTATAGAATTAAAAATAAAATAGAATTTCATGAACTTTTGACCCAAGCTAAGGTGGTCGACATAATGAAGTTTTTATATTTTTAAAAAGTTGTAATAAAAATTCATAATTAATTATTTACTTGGAAAAAAATTACAAAAATATGCATCACATCTATGCATGAGTCCTCTACTTATATCTAAAATATTATAAAAAATATTATCATTTTATTGTGGTTAGGTGGTTAGACAGACACCTACTTCTTATTCTTTCCCTAAATTTAAGTACCATTGCATTGAAATTTCCAAATTTTTACCAAATAGATTTTTTATTTTTTAAACAAAACCTAGTAGTTTAGAAACTACGTCAATTTGTTACATATTCTATTCTTACATATATTTTGAAATAATATACATAACTTATTCAAATTTTTACATCAAGTTGCCTAACCCGATTTTTCTCTGAATTTTTGCCACTTAAGGGCCTATTTTTCCATGATGATCCCCACATACCCATTCATCCTTTAGTCCTTTTTGCACCTTGGCAGAAGATAGTATTGTTGTCTGTATATTGATCATTACTTGTCCTTTTCTTTGGTTTATCTTTTTGATCTTTTGATCTTTATTTATCTTTATCTTTTGACCCACACTATGCCTATTCAAGGTCACCATGATCATTTCATACCATGGTGTGCTTTGATGTGGCATAAACTAGGGCAAGGTATATAGTTTTTGTGTGTCATGTTTGATGGTTGTCTCATCACAAATCCACCAAGAGTGTCATATGCCTTGTGGGTGTTGGTGCATCCTATTTTATGTTGTTTTTTTTCTTTTGAGTCATTCCATGTATTGGATATATTGTCACCTTGGTCTTCTATACCCTAGTGCATAATATTTGTTGCTATATCAAATAAAGGTTGTTAATCCCAAAGTCAACATAACACATCATCACCATTGCATTCATAATCATTTTTCTTGTATTCATATTTTAATATTTTTCATCCATCATTTTCCATCTTTCATCTAACATTTTATTCTTCCTCTCTTTTGAGAGATCACTCATATAGTTAATGCATAGATAATCTCTCGAGGGGGCATTAATCATCTCATCTTTTCTAATTATCATTTCTCACCTGGCCATAGTACATCATCATCTTCTTCATCTCTTCTAATTTTTCTTCTTGGCTACTTTTCTTTTCTTTGAAACAATGTTACTTTGAACATTGCTTCAAAGAGGGGCAAAATGTAGAAACCTAAATTATTCCACCAAACCCTAATCATCATCATTTCATCGTTAATTGCATCTATTTATCATTTATCACCTAATTATTTAATAATCATTTAATAATTTCCTTTTATCATTGATCACATAATTAATTAACAATCATTTATTATCAAATATCATTTATGATTTAATCATTATATATTATTTATTACTTATTATCCATTTATCACATCACAAATCATTTATTAATTAATGATTCCCATTTATCCATTTAATTAAATAGTATTTTATTATTTAATTAAATGTGATCTAATTTCCAATTTTTTTCAAATAATTTCCATTTCATCTCTTCAATCAACTCCATCATCACTAATCAGTTAGCTTAGTCTTCATTTAGAAACCCTTTCTTCCATCAAGTTAACACTTCTTCCATTTTAGAAACCTCTTCACTCTTCATCAGTTAACTAAGCATGAAATTAGAAACTTCATGTGCACATTTATCCATCATTTCAATTAGAAAATTCAATATTATCCTCTCATGACAAATTGGAAAATTTCTAATTTCAGTTGAGTTGATTCCAATATCAGTTAAGTCTTTATTTTTATCATCTTCCATTTGATTTTTCCTCGAAAAGTTTATAAGTATAGTCTTTTCTTCATCATTTTCATATCTCAAATCTTATGCAAATCAACTCTGTCAAAATCATAAATCAATCAATCATCAATCATATTGTTATGTTCTTGAGATTTAACATCCACATCCAAATACAAATAAATGTCATTTTTTTGAGGTTTGGAGTGGGATCAGTAAAATAAGAATTTAGATTTAATAGCTTTTTATGTTTTTCAATCTTTTATTTTCTTTTTTTTTTAAATTACATGCTTACACACCCATCCTAGGTCTTATTGCCACTAGCATTGTGGTGGATGGCTCATTTACATAGTCTTAAGGCCATGTCTCCCATCCTTCTTGGTAGAGAGGTTGTACTTTGTTGTTGTATGAAAATATTGTTATCAGGATTTTCGGTGGCCTTCTCCTACCAAAGATGGCATTGACAATAGAACTATTGTCCATCCACCTCTTGGGTGGGGTGTGCTTGTGACTCTTTGTTGGAAATATGTGTTGGCATTGATTTCAACTCAAGATTTTTTGCCATTGATGTATATTATATGTGTTGAAGATTGTATAATACTCCAGAGATAGTTGATGTATAGAGATATCAACTAGTGCAAGATAGCAATGCAATATGAGGTAGAATGGTGATCAAATTGATGTCTATGTGTGTACACTTGTTCCAATATGTTTCCTACATGCCTACATTGATATCATTCATGTTTGGTGTACCACACATTGAGATAAGATGTAGAATATTTTCTAAGTCATTCGTAGTGTATACTCTAAGATACAATCATGGTATTTTCATTTTCATCCTTTTGTAGAGCAAGATTTTGTCTTATGGTTCAAAATATAATATGGTTAAGATGTGAAGGTGTTATATCCAAGAATTCAATTCATTACACTTACAATGAAAGTTATAAGTGATAGAGTTTTGGTCTATGCTATGGCAAAGTAAAGTATTGATGAAGGCATGTTGGAATTCTTTGCATTCCTTCAGAAGTGAATTTTTGGCCTTGCAGTTTTGTGGACATATTTAGTGATGTTCAATGCATACTATATTATTCTATCATGTGTTCTAGTGGTTTGCAGTGTAGTTTTCAAAGGACAATGTAGTACAACTAGTTGTGGATGCTTAATTGTTCCACAAAACATATGTTTCTCTTCTTGCACTAGCACTTAATGATTAGATACTTTAGAAGATGGTTGAAGAGGTGTTGTGCATAGACTACATTATTCACATCTTGGCCTACTTGATGCTTTTGGTTTCTCCCTGGTGGTGTAAAGTTGAACAGTTGGTAGTTGTGGTGATGTTGTCATTGTTTGGGTTGACAGTCGTGTTTCCTTTGTCTACGGTTGATCCTGATTAATTAATTTTGCTTTGGAGGATGTGTTGTGATGATTTTTGGTCCTATCATGTCATGTGTTGATACAAAACTCATTTTATCTTCATAATGTACATATGTTTGGAGCTGACTTGTCTAGTATCATATGTTTCATCTAAAGGTCATCTTGGAGCCAACCTAATTGAGGTTTTGTGTTGTTGCAGAGGGTATGTATAGAATAAAAAATTTATTTATGAATGTAACTAAGTACAAAGAATTGATATTGAGTAGTATGTTGAATATGAAGTGTGTGAAGTCAGTATGATGATGTGTTGGAAATAGGATGCCATTTAATTGCAAATCCTAAACATTAATTATTCCATGTATCTCCTAAGTTCTTGGAATGTGTTCAACATTTGTGAGCAAGGTTGGGTAGAGTATTGGGATGCCATTCTCTTAAAAGTTTGAAGGATTGGCTTAGTGGGAGCTCTTATTATTTTAGTAATTTGCTAATTTTGGAATTAAGTTTTTGTTACAATGAATTCAAGGTTAGATATTGAAAAGTTCAATGGTTCTAACTATGAAATGTGGAAATTAAAAATGGAAGATCTTCTTGAAGAAAGAGATCAGTGGTTAGTGGTTAATAATGAGACAAAGACACCTACAACTATTTCAGATGAAGATTGGGCTAAGTTATATAAGAAGGCAAGAGGAACAATAAGGTTATGTCTTGCTGATGTTGTTCTTTTGAATGTTTCAATGGAAACCAGTGCATATAAATTATGGAAAAGAATAGGGGATATTTATCAAACTAAGAGTCTCACCAATAAGTTGTATCTGAAAAGGCAAAATTGTATTCATTGAAAATGAAAGATGGTGAATCTATTGCACAACATTTAAATGCTTTCAATTTAATTCTCATTCAGTTAGCATTGTAGATGTAAAGCTAGAGGATGAGGATAAGTGCATTTTATTACTTTGTTCTTTACCAGATTCTTGGGAAAATCTAATTGTTGCAATTAGTGGTAATGGTGTAGATCCAAAGATGGACAACATTATTCCTACTCTCCTATCAGAGGAGATGAGGAGGTCTAAGGAGGAAATCCAAGATGCCTTGTTTGTAAAAGGTAGGCCTAAGAAAAAGGAGCCTAAGGGAAACAAGGAAGGGAAGGGTAAGTCAAAAGGATGAAGTAAGGTAAAGTGTTGGAACTGTGGGAAACCAGGACATGTGAAGAAGGATTGTAAGAACAAGAAAGAGAGTTTTGATTCTTCTACAGAGGAGTCCTCGGATAATAGTAATGATGCATTGGTTATTTCAGCTAATATTGTTTGTGATAACTCTTTGCTTCATGTTTAGAGTAATCTTCATGGAGAGGATGATAGTCACGATGCCATGTGTAACTCGGTACCATGGTTTAGTGGGAGTTGTTGGTAGTGACTTGGATGCATCATTGGTAAGGTTATCTTCATGTGATTGGGGATATGGTTTGTTCTTGGTTTAGAGTGGTTGCTATTATGTCATGGTTTAACTCCTGATTCTAGATTAGAGTTTTGGCATATTACATGGTTCTCTTGAGACTAGGATGTATAAGTATGTTATGATGCATGTGATCTCCTAAGAGGAGATGGTTAGATCATGGATGTCATGTTTATGTTCAAGGTTGGAGCTTTGACATTGATCTTGTGTGTTTCTCTTAAGTATTGGGTACATTAATCATTTGTTTGATTACTTCATGAAAGTGTTGTGTTGCATTTGGAGTTTGGCATGGATTGGTTGGTTACAGGTCCTCATGGATACTTGGAGAAATAGGTGAGGCTGGAGTTCTCTTGTGGTAAGAGACATTTATTGGAATGGTTACTTGTAAGAAAATTTTTTCAATAGAAAAGACCGAGGAGCCTACACCTTGGTTGAATGTGAATTCAACACACTCGGTGGTTTAGCATGCCTCTAAAGAGGCGGTTTGGATATAGAGGCTTGGGAAAGGTATTGGTTTGGTTGATAATGGGAAGGTATTAATTGAGAAAGTTAACACTTTAATTAATGTTACATATTATCTTATGAAACCATACAGATAAGTTCTCTTGGTTTTAATCATTTGCTTGGAAGCTTCATGATTATGCAGGTTGCATTTGAAGTTAGCATGGTTTGATTAGTTGGTGCAAGAAGGCAATTGGCTTTGAGTCTTGTAATTGTTTTATTATTCCCTGTTTAGAATAATTGCAATGTATAATGTCAAGTGGGAGAATGTTGGAAATAGGATGCCATTTAATTGCAAATCCTAAACATTAATTATTTCATGTATCTCCTAAGTTCTTGGAATGTGTTCAACATGATGCTGATTGTGTGAAAAAGGGACTACAACATCAACATATGTTGGATGGTTCTTTATAGTAGTTCATGCTCATGTTTTTTATTATAATTTTCATGTATCCTGCTCTAAGATAGTGAGTCTCAACAGGTCCTTTTATCTTACCCTTAGGTTGTGCACCTTAGTCTACAAATCCTTAGGCAGTGAGCCTTAAATAGTATTGTAATTTTTTCAAGTAGTGAGCTTCATATACTATGAGTTAACTCCCACCATGGTTTTTCCCTCATTGGGTTTTCCATTTAAAAATATTGGTGTCCTTGTGTGGTACATGTTTTCATTTCTACTCTTCTTTTAGTTAATGTGATTTGATATTTAATCTGCAAATGGAAAATTTTAAGTTTTAGTGTATATTGATTCACCCCCCCCCTTCTCAACATTTCAGTGTGTTCAAAAATTGGTATCAGATCCAAGTACCTTTGAGAAGCCTAATAGTTGAGGCAGATCCTACACTTGAACACATGGGGTCTATAGAAAAGATCAATGATATGTTTATTCCAAAACCAGATCTAGAGTTAATGGAACCTGAAGGTTGGGACATCAATCCAAATGATTGTGAGGTAGACGTTGAAGGAGAAATCTGGTCAACTCTTGAATATTTTGATGAAGCAAGAACATTGAAGATGAAATATGAGGTCATGCTTGAAATATCAGAGGAGATAATTACCAAATTAAAGGCACAAGATAGAAGATCAAAAGAAAAAATTGGAAAACTGAAAGCTCAAATAGGAGATGAAGGATGTGAAATTAAACTCAAGAGGCAGAAGATTTGATCTCTAATTTTAAATTCAAAGTTGAATAAGGTAAGAGGATTGAGTATTGCTTGAATACCAAGCTCAATGATAAAGTAGTTGAATGTTTAAAGCTTGAGGAAGATATTGTTACTCTGAGAAATGAGCTAGAAAAAGAAAAAGAGAAAATTGACAAAGGCTTAAAACTGAAAGGAGGCTATGTAATTCTTGTTGAGTTGATTAACTCTCAAAATTCATCAAAAGAAAAAATTGGTTTTTTTTTCTAAAAGGAAAAATTCCATCATCCAATGCTTTTGCAAAATTATATGAAAATTTTAGAATAGAGGGAAAGTTTGAAACAAAGGAGGAGAAAGCCTACACTGAAGAACCTAAGGAGATATCCTCTGAAGATGTAAAGAAAAATAAAAATAGCAAGAAAGGAAGTGGATTCATTCCTATCTAGAGATACAAAGGATTCAGAGGTCCTCCACAAGGTAGATAGGATGCCCCTACCAGGTTAAATCAATCTTTTCAAGGCTATTAGTATTCTTGCAATAATTTTGGACACAAGGTTGTTGAATGTAGAAGAAAGATGAGTCAAATTTTATTTAGGCTTCCAAGGTACAATGCTATGAACTTTCAATAATTTCATGGCTGGTGCTATGTTTGCAATAAATTTGGTCATAAGGCTAATGAATGTATAAGTAAAGTGATAAGGAATAGTAATGTTATGACTTCTCAATCCTTTTATGGTTACTGCTACACATGCAAAAAATTTGGTCATAGGTTTATTGATTGTAGATCTACCGTGAGAAGAAGTAATTATGCTCTACAAACTAGTATCACATGCTACAATTGTAATAAACCTAGACACATTGCAAGGTTTTGCAAGGGAAATAATGTAAGACCTTATGCTCCTCAAAAGAAGATTGACTCTAATCAGCAAAAGAAGATAATGAACAAGGTATGGCAGAAAAAGAAATAAAGTGAAGCAAAGAAATAATTTGTACCTCCACCTGGTGCAAATGGATCATCTGGTAACTGAAAAGAAACTATTAGCTCAGGGAGAGTTTCAATTGCAAAACTTTTTCAAACCCTTGTGAAGCATATGATGTTGAAGTCTTCAACATAATGGTCAATGGTGATATGGGTTTGTTTGCTCAAGGTTCCAGAGAAAATACACTCTACAGAATTTTGTTGAATGATCATGGATCCCTGTGATATCTCAGATAGTTAAAAGTTGCATGTGCCAAGATCTAAGAAATGCATTTAATATGGAGTGACTAGGGTTGGTGTGAAAAGCATATTTAGTCCCTATTTGATCAAAATTTATTTTATTTGAAAGATATCAAGTGTATGCAAGTGCTAAGAAAGAGAAGAAGGTTTTCAACGTGTTGCATGTAAACCCTAATGACAGTATTCACTAGTATTTCTATGATTTTCTTGTAAAACCCTAAAATTCAGAAAGTGCTATTATGGTTACACCAATTATCATTGATGTTGTTGAGAAGCCAAGGCCAAAAGTCAAGAAACATCCATACATATCCATTGTGATCAACAAGGATGGAGTGTTCTCTCGTGTTCTTATCAATGTGTTGCATTCGGAAGATGTTTACATCTACATTCACTCAAAGCTAAATGAGTACAACCATCTAAAGATGGAAGAGTTCAGATACAATCATCTCTTGGGTGATGATTTTCAGCTCAAGCTAGAGTATGTAAATGTGGAAGCAAAAGGTTTAGATGTGTGGAAGGGTTTCCCCAACTTTTGCTTCAAAGATTAATGGGTTAGAAATTCCTTGATCCAAATTCATGAAGATATCTTTTGGCTTGATCAACCCCACCTAATCACAAAGGAAGCTATCAGGGTTGTGACTGGATTATGCTCCACGAGACTTGTGTCAACATTGAAGGCCATGAAGAATGAAGAAGTTATGAAGCTTATCAGAGCTAAATTCGACAAAAGAACCCTAATTGTGGATGACATCTCTTAGGGGTTGGATATGCCATGATGGGTATTGCATACAAGTTTTACTACACAAACAAGGAAGGATCTACTACTTCCACCGCCATCTACATTTCTCATCAGATGGTGAAGGAAGAAAAACATTACATATGATCTTTGTGAGCTCTTGCAACAACAATTTTTGGAGAATCTAAAAAGAACCAAGGATACAGGAAACAATTTCCGATATGGAACTTGATTACTTTCCTTATGTTCTATTTCATGAAATAAATGCCTGTTTCGAAGAATGTGGTATGGAGAAGGGATATTTTTGTTGCACAATATATTAGGGATCACATGCATAGCTTTTTGGATACCAAATAATGTGACACAATGTTTTGGGGTTTCTTTAAAACATTTTAAAATGTAATGCAAAAGAGGGATAGGATACCTCACAAGTTGTGGAGAAATATAAGAATGAGATCACTTTTATGGTGGATAAAGACAATTGTTATGTGTATGCAGTTGAATCAAGAAATTCATGGATAACAAAGTTTCCCTATGATGTCTCTTGACCTGACTAGATTGCATATGCTAACATTTTGCTCAGCAAACCTAGGGATCCCACTATTGAAAGGTTTGGAAATATGATGCAATAACCAACAAGAAAATCAAGAAGGTTGAAGAAAAGGTGGAGAAGATACCAAATGTGGGGAAGATGATTTCTAAGTTGAAAAAGGTGTTTGGCACTTCTGAGGGTCCTGTAGAAGTTTCACAAGCCACTACTACTACACCAGCTCTTAGAAGGACAAGTAGATCTGCCTCTGTCACTACCGCATTTTTTAGACCCACTCAAACACCTCCTAGTAGACGAAGAGTTGCTACTAAAGTACCGACACAAACTAAGACTATAGAAAGGAAGAATCCAAGATCTAATCAGAAAGCAACAAGAGAAAAGATTAATCATGTGAATGTGAATGATGATGAAGAGGATGAATAAGAAGAAGTACAATATTTTCTTTGAAGAAAAGAAAGAAAAGAACAAGACAAGGAGAAGAAGAAGAAATCCTCTTGTAGAAGAAGAAAGGAAAATAGATTGTTGAGGAGAAGACTGAGAAAACCCCTCCGGACACACATGAACCCCTTGATTTTGGATCCATCTTAAATGGAATTGTTGAGTTTATCCTACTACATAGTATAATGGAGCTACATCTGAATGTCCCTTCAGAAGATAAGAAGACAATTGAGAAGGGTGTCATTGAATATATGCTCATGCAGAACATTCCCTTCAATGACATTGTTGACAAGTCTCCAAACAACCTTTCTAAGGCTTTGAGGTAGAGAAGAGAAGAAGCTATCAAAGCTGATGAAGAAATAAAACAAAAAGCAATTGAAAAATCTGGGATCTCTATCTCCAAGGAAGAAAAACAAAAAATTGTCTAGACACAAGCAAAGGAGATCCGCACTAAAAGAAGAATAGATCTACTTATGAGCATGGATGAAGATTTCAAAAGGAAGATCTAGAGTGAGACTGACCACAAAGAAAATCATTAATGAATTGAAAAATGAAGGTGATGTTGATTCACAATGCCTCCAAAAATGCATGATACTAATGTTGAAATAAATGCACAAGTGCCTCTAGATGAACAAGAAACTAAAAATACGCCTTTTCCGGAAAATACAATTGAGAAAAATATATTTGGTCAGTAAGAAGTACAAGGAACCTCCAGACTTCAAGAAGAAGAAGGTGTCTTCGGTGTGCACAAAATACAAGAAGTCTCCAATATGGAGATGGAAGAAGATAAAAAAAGAAAGAGAAAAATGATTAGGAAAATGAGGAGGCTACTCCTCCAAAGAATATTGGTGCACAAGGTACAATAAATCAAGGTGTAGTGGGTGTCCCTCCTCCCGAGAATGCTAATTCTAGTAAAGAACATAAAATTCCTCCTTCGAAGAATTCAAGAAATGATGAGAAGATGAGAGAGGATAATCCTGAGATAGTTCAGGATGCAAAGAGAAAATAATTAAGAAGCAAGATGCTTCTATAGGTCAAGGTTCTTCATCATCATATTTCTTTAAGGACCTATTGACTTTGTTGATGCAGTTCCAACTTGTGGTGACACCCCAGCTTCTACAAATTCCTTCTCATGAAGGAAAAGTTGAATTATCAAAAATTTCTTCCCTTCATAAGTTACAGCTTGGAGATATTACATGCTTCCGTAAGGAGGGAGATTCTACAAGAACATGTCAAGAAGAGTGGATTAATTGATGATGTTGTGAAGTTCATTCAGGAGGGTTTACCCAAGGTAAACATAGATTCTTCCTTTCCTCCAAAACATAAATTGAAGCTTTTGATGGATTCTTTTAAGGATAATTCTTCACACATTGAGAAAAAGGTAGAGAAAGAGGCCTTGAGGAAGATAAATGACAAAAGAATGATTGAAGCATCTGACCAATGTGCTAGTGCACACAATAAATTACAAGAAAAATTAAAAATGCATTCAAGTAATGTATCAATGAAGTTACTGCTTTATACTAGTTCTATTTGAAATGGCCAAACTTCACCAAGAATATCAAAGATCACATTGAATCCATTGAGTCACAAATTATTCAATTGGTAGAGATATATGATTTTTCAAAAGATAAGGATGAATCAACTAGGGCACAATTAGAAAATATTCATGTGTAGTTGTCATTGCATCTAGACTAGAGAGAGCAAATAAAGAAGCAATTTAGTCAGCTAAGTGAAAAAGTCAACTTGAGACTTGCTTCATTATCTGGGTTGCTTGTTGAAGTAGAAAAAGTTGATGAGAAAATGAAGACTCCAAGCAATGTGGATGAGGCTCAGGACTTATGCATGCAGCTTGAATGCCAAAATCACATTCTCACCTTAGCAAAAGAAAATTGGATTGCAACTCTGGCACACCTTAAGGTAATTTACAAGAATATTCTACCATCTAAGTTACAAAGGTATAGATAAGACAATTTTGTCTTTGTATAGTTTTGTAGAGGATTTCAACATCTTTTTGGGTTTTTGTTGAAAATATTTTGTACATAGCATCTATTTTTGGGAATCTCCATCTCAAGGGGAGTGTATTTTTGTAAGAAATCATATAGTAAGGGGGAGTTCATACATTTTTTGGGATAATATGAGTAGAAGATATTATGCCCTTTTCCCTTGATGTCAAAGGGGGAGAGAAGTATTGTAGATATATGTGTGTTTCCATCAATGACAAAAGGGGAGATTGTTGGAAAAATGTGTTGTCATTGATGTCAACTTAAGATGTGTCACCATTGATGTCTATTATATATGTTGAAGATTGTATAATACTTTGGAGATAGTTGGTGTATAGAGATATTAGCTAGTGCAAGACATCAGTGCAATATGAGGTAGAATGGTGACCAGTCTGGTGTCTATGTGTGATGCAAAGGTGGGTCCAATATGTTTCTTGCATGCCTATAATGATATCATTCCTTTTTGGTGTTCTGCACATTGAGATAAGTTACATAATATTTGCTAAGGCATTCACATTGTATATTTTAGATAAAGTCATGGTATTTTGGTCTACATCCTTCTGTATAGTAAGCTTTTGTTTTGCAGTTCAAAAGATAAGATGGTCGAGATGTGAACCTATGTTATATATCCAAGAATTCAAGTCATTACACCTTCTACAATGAAAGTTATAAGAGATAGAGTTATGGTATGTGCTTTGGAAGAGTAAAGTATTGATGAAGGCATGTTGGAATGCTTTGCATTCCTCTGAAAGTGAATTTTTGGCCTTATGGTTTCGTGGACATATTTAGTGATGTTAAGTGCATACTATATTATTGTATCATATGTTTTGGTGGTCTGCAAGTGTAGTTTTCAAAGGACAATTTAGTACAATTGGTTCTAGATGCTTAATTGTTCCACCGAACATATGTTTCTCTTCTTGTGCCAACACTTAATGATCAAATACTTCAGAATATGGTTGAAGAGGTATTGTGCATAGACTACATTATTCGCGTCTTGGTCCACATGATTCTTTTGATTTCTCCTTGATGGTGTAAAGTTGAACAATTGGTAGTTGTGGTGGTGTTATCATTGTTTGGGCCGACAATCGTGTTTCCTTCGTATGTGGTTGATCTTGATTAATTAATATTGCTTTGGGGGATGTGTTGTGATGCTTTTTGGTCCTGTTATGTCTTGTGTTGATCTGTGACTCATTTTCTCCTCATAATGTATATGTTTGGAGCCAACCTATGTAGTATCATATGTTTCATCTAAAAGTAATCTTGGAGCTGACCTAATTAAGGTTTTGTCTTGTTGAGGAGGGTATTTATAGAAGAACAAATTTATTTGTGAATGCAACTAAGTACAAAGAATTGAGATTGAGTAGTATGTTGAATATGAAGTGTGTGAAGTCAGTATGATGGAGTGATTGTGCGAAAAAGGGATTGCAACATCAACATATGTTGGATGCTTCTTTATAGCAGTTCATGCTCATGTTTTTCATTATAATTTTCATGTATCCTGCTCAGAGATAGTAAGTCTCAGTAGGTCCTTGTATCTTGCCCTACTGTTGTGCACCTTAGTCTGCAAGTCCTTAGACAGTGAGCCTTAAACAACATTGTAATTTTTGTAAGCAGTGAGTTTCATGTATATTGTGAGTTAACTCTCACCGTGGTTTTTCCCTTATTGGGTTTTCCATATAAAACTCTTGGTGTCCTTATGTGGTGCATGTTTTCATTTTTGCTCTTCTTTCAGTTAATGTGATTTGATATTTAATCTGCAAATGGAAATTTTTAAGTTTTAGTGTATATTGATTCATCCCTCGCTTCCCCCTCTCAACATTTCGGTGTGTTCACCACTGTTGTCATTTATCATGCTTAAGATAGTTATAGACCCTTCTCAAGCAAGCTCTTTTCTTGGGCTAATCTATGTCCCCTTGATGATCCACCCCCTCCTCCTTTTGGTGCGATAGCTTGTGCTTGATGGTTTAGTGGAATTTTCATCTTGTGATTTATAATTTGATTTGAGTTTTTTAGCATGCATACCTGCCAACTACTTCAATGAAAAATATTAGCATAGCTTTAGTGTACTTATATGAGTTATAGGTCCCAAACTTTGTGAAATATTTAAAAATTATCTCCTCATTACAAAAAGAGTGTTTTAGTTAGACAAGAAGAGAATAGAGACTAAATGAGTAAACATATTCATCTATAGTTAGTTAACCATTATGTTAGTAAAAGTATTACTTCCATTTTGGCATCAAATCAATCAAAATAAATCTCACAATATATTGAAATATATATCGTAACTAAACTTTCCAATCAATATAAGATTTTAATTTTAATATAAAATATTAAAATATAATAATAAAAATAAACCCAAAATAAATATTTTTCTTGAGAGATTTTTATTTATTTATTTTTATCTAAAAACCTCTAGGAATGGGGATTTTTTTGGAAGTAAAATATTATGGTACCGACTACCGATAGCATAGATTGTATACAGCACTTTGGATATGAAGCGAGGATAAGATCCATAGAAACCCCAGAGCAACCTTATGAGCAAGGAGAGTATATGTTCTCCTAGCAAATCTTTTAAGAGTTTACTGGAGATGCATTATTGTATAATGGAAAGAATCTCGGTTATGTTTGCGTTTTAAGGGAGTTTTTGGGGGCTGATGATATTGGAATTGATGGTATGAGCTACGATGGCTCACCTTGTTTTTGATATGAGATTGCCGTCACAGAGTTTTGCAATATCCAGTCCTTGCACCATCTCATGGGTTTGCAGCACACGGTATCAAGGTAGTAAGTTGCTCCAACAACACCCACTTTGTTATCCTTGCTTATCTCTTTCTGGTAAGAATTTGAGAGCTCTGTGTGTGAATAGTAAACTGATAGGCAATGAGAGAGTAGAGTTGAATACACCCCCTTCCAGCAAGGAAGAGGCAGTTAAACAAGTAAAGGAATGTCTCTACACTCTTTTGGAGAAGCCCTTGAAGAATCTGGGGTCTTCTTCTGTGAAGCAGAGAAAACTGAGACAGGTCAAACTTCGAGTAGAAATACCCATTATAGAGGATTCTCCTTCTGCTCTCACCTCTCTGGTTGCCGATATTCTTGGTGGGCTTTCATTTAAAAGGAAAGGGCAACCCACAAGAGTTGCAGTATTTTGGTCAGATTCTTCCATGGCAGATTTGGGCAGCGAGGCCTTCAAAAGACTCGAATATGTAAGAAGCTTGGACCTTTCAGATCCAGAAAAAGGAATGGCATTTGTTGAGGGTTCAGATGTTGTGTTCTTTGTGGGTTCAGGGATTTCACAATGGTCTTCCATTGAGTCTTTATCCAAGGAGGCTGCCCCATGTCCTGTGGTTCTCTTCAATCCTAATTGGTCTACAGAAGAGGAAGAAGAAGAGGACATAAATAGGTTTTTGTCGTCCTTTGAGACTGTTTATTCATTCACTGCTTTGGCAATCCAGGGGTTCTTCAGTAAGACAGAAGGGGCAGTTTTCAGATATGCCAAAAGTGGTGCTTCCAAAAGCAAGCCATGGCTCATTTTTATTAAGGAGGAAGGCAAATACAAGTGTGTTTCAAGCTTCCAAAAAAGACCAGGTGCAAGTGAGCTTGAGAACGCCCTTTACAATTCAATTGCACTTAACTCCCCTGTCACCAAGTCAATCAAGTTTCTCAGAGGCCTCTTTTCCGGCACAAGTAAAAAGAAATAATGTCGGCTTTGCAGGGGGCAAAGCAAAAATCTCGCAGTTATTTTGTTCTCTTGACAGTCTTTCTCTATTTAGAAATTAGCTGCTTAGGCAGTTTAGCGAATAAAAAAATGATTGTTTAATTTGTTACGATATTTTTTATCAAATATGACATGTCCAAAGCACCTTTCTGCTTCTGTAGGATTTTGATAATCTGTTGGGGGTGCGCAGACAATATTTAGTCTATATCCTTGGGACTGTAGGACCAATCTTCGATTCTACACAGCCGAGCGGGGGACTGAACTTGTTGGTCAGAATAAGCACAGACAGGGCTTGAGCCTGATTCTTACTTGTTTAACCTGTTTCTTCAAAAAATCTGCATGCATTCAAACTAACCTGTAAGCCCATCTATGCTTAGTCTATCATTTCTCTGTTTTTCAATCTCTTTTGCCTTGTTTTTTTTTTTTTCCATTACTTCTATAGACATAAGGCAATTCCACAACTCACCAAAATTTTAAAACGATCTTCTGGGGAGTTGGTTATAATTCTAATTAGTTAGGAAATATCAAGATCTTACAGAGAATAATCAGCGGTACATATTTATCTAATCCTGCTTTCTCAGATGTGCACTTGGTATACACTTCCATACTACAATAATAGATAGGTGTCCTCATACAATTGTACAGGAGGATTGATACAGGTATTGATAGAGTTCAGTTTACAAATTTATTCCCCAACATAGACATAAGATCAAAACCCAGGGGCAGTAATCATAAACATGTAAGGCAAATGGAAAGAAAAGTAAAACCCTTGTAGTGCGCCCACAAGAGGGTTCTCATATGCCAGACTGGCGTCTGGCTTGGTGCTAACCTAAAAAGACAACCGTCTAGCTTTGCATTTTCTAGTAATGCTCTCTTTCCCTAGGCATGTGAATTTTTTTTCTCCTCTTCTTCAAGGCTGTCTGCTCCTTTGTATAATCTTCTTAGCCCTTCAATTTTTATGTTCTATAATCCTTCAAAGTATGTAGCAATGTGCTTGTTCAGTAAAAAGTGAAGGAATTTTATGTAAGAATCTTCTTATTCCTTATAATTTTTATGTTATGGAATCCTCAAAAGTATGCAGCGATCTGCTTGGCGAGGAAAAAGTGAAAGAATTTGATGGGAAGTCATCCATCCTAAGACTTAGGGACTTCTTGAGCTTTTGCATGAAATAATGCTAGAAATAGGGCTTCTCTTCAGTCATTGGTGAAGTTCTGTAAAGACAAGCTGGGTAAATGGAATATGTAATGGTAGAAATAGGGGACAAAAATAGGCTTAAAAAACTAAAAAGCCAAACCTAGTGCGTTTAAAGATGTTGGAAGATTTGTGTATTTTACATGCATAATAAATAGAGTAATAAAGCATTTGAAAACATGAAATTGGAGGAGGAAACTGAAAAAATCCAGTTCCATTTCAAAGTTGATAAAAATTTTCATCCATTTATAGGAGCTATTGAAATTTTCCTAACTTCTTGTTAGCTTGGAGATGTATCCGTGTGGTCAACTATGCAACTATGCCGACTACTTATGGAACATCCACACCTAATGGATGCAGGCTAACCCATTTAGCTTGTAAGACAACAAAGTTTCGAAACATCTAACAATATCATTTTTGCTGTTTTGTATCAGGTGCACGAATTATTTCTTTTGGTATAGAGTAATGGTTTAAGAGGTATCCATTCTATTAAATTTGTGCAAGATACAATCCCAATCTTATCCTTTCAAAATACCGAACTTTTATAATAAACAAGACTTAATCTTTAATAAACTTTTTCTAAATCATTCAACTTCACCAAAAATTACCTTACAACAAACAAAACTTTTTTTAACTCTACAAAAGTGAAATTGAGTACAAGGTAAAGCTTTAGTTAGAAATGTTCTATCATACACTTTAATGTACAAAACTAACACTTCTGTTCATGCTACTCTCTCTTAAATAGTCATATCGGAAATGTACTTGGCTAACTTGGATATCCACCCATATGGACAGTTATTTGGGCATGTGGCAAACTACTGGACCTAAAATACAGAACTGGATGCAGGGTATTTATCAACATCCCACCGAGCTTGTATGTACCACAAAGACTTTTTCTGCACTTACCTATCTATCTGTAATATTGAAAACTAGTACACAGGAAAGCATTTGTTAGAATATCTGCTATCATATTCTCTCAAGTACAGAACTTCCACTTCTTTTTGAGCTACTTTATTTTTTTGATAGTGATATTGGAAATCTACATGGTTGGTCCTATTATAGATCGTGGGGTTCTTGAATATAGTAATACAACTTTGATCATCACAATCTAACACACTGGTTTGATGGATTTCTCTCGAAAATTTGCGAAAAGATGTTTTCGCCATACTGACTGTTTTGATGCTTTGATCCTGGAAGATATTCAGTTCCAGATTTTGCTGCTTTTCAGTCACTATAACAAGAAATAATAGCCGTCTGCTGGCCTTTTATTGTTGATATCATAGCAGCAAAAATCTTTCGGGGAGAAATTTTACAAATTATAAGTATAAGATTTTTTTCAAAAATGGGAAAAATCAGATTTAAAAAAGGTAAAAAATTGTAGAACAAGAGAAAAAATTATTATTTTTAAATTTTAAGGCATTTTCATAGCATAGAGATATAGAGAGCAAATAAAAAATAGATTTTTGTAGTTTATATTCATATCGTTGATTATATTGCATTGCACATCTTTCAAACTCAAAACATTACTTCACATTGCATAACTAATAACTAGATGCTGATAGATGACAAAATTTCAATTACAATATAGTTTTACAAAGTCAACCTAAGCAGTTATGCAATTACTTCACATTGCATAACTAATAACTAGGAGCAGC
>VDFB02179234.1:110587506-110621382 GCA_007258455.2 Sequoia sempervirens | reverse complement strand
GTCTTAGCTTCATTTTCATGTTGGACATATTCCTGACTGATATCTTTGGTCTGATCATGTGACATGTCAAGTTCAGATGATTCTGTTGGTTCTTCCAAGGAAATTTCAAAGCCATCATTATGTTTAGTGTCATAGAGTCCCATGATTTTAGCTATAACTTGATCATATGCAAGCATGTCCTTAGTGGAAGATTCTTGTTCTGGAGGAATATCGTCTATGTGTCTCTTGAAGGCAAGTGTCTCATCTTGGGAAGTGTCAATAGTAGAGGCCTTTATAGGGTCGACAAGTGTTTGATCATGAATGGCGTAAAGGTCAAGGAGTGGATCGTTTTGGACTTCTTTGTCAATAGTAGGGTCTTGCTCGAAGATGGGGTTGTCATGGATTATATAGTCAGAAATAGAGCCGTTGTCAAGGAGAGGTGTGTTCTGGATGTCATGATTGTCTTGAAGGACTTCATGGATGGAGTTTAAGATAGGGTCATGGGATGGACTACCTTGTTCTTGACATGAGGGTGACATTATAAGGTTATGCTTTGGGCTTTCATTTTGACATATATCCTCAAGTTTATTAAATGGGATTTGACTTTGGACTATGATAGAATTTTCATGACTAGATGTGGCTTGTGAGGGGGTGACTTGAAAAGGATTAATGACCAAAGGACTAGGATAGAACGTGGGAACTTGGACTGGAATAGTATGTGAAGGACTAGGATATGACGTGGGATCTTGGACTGAATATGACATGGATTCTTGGACTGGATTAATTATTGAAGGAGAAGGATATGACATGGAGACTTCGACTGGATTGGTGTGGTATGATGTGGGGACTTGACATGAGTTGGTAGATAGTTGATAAGGGATGTAGGCTTGGATGGGATTGATAGGTGAAGGGTCAGAATATGATGTGGAGGTTTGGAATGGACTAGTGGACAGTTGGCTTCCCTTGTCAAGGTTAGGATAAGGGTGATAAGTGGACGTTTGTTGCGAATTAATGGCAGGATTTGTGTCAAATGACTGTTGATAGTGAGGGTAGACAGATGGAGGTGGAAAAGTATTTATGTCAAAGCCTTGTGGTAACTTAGCCCCTTCATCCAAAAGCATGGCTAGATACCTTTGAGGGTCACGTAAGACTATTTTTTTTGCAAAGGAGAATATATCAGGATTTTGCTTTGCAGCTTCTATGTCTTTGAAATATACTTGTCCATTTTGGTCTCTTTCTATGAATGGCTCAAAAATGTTTTGTGATGAAGATGGCATGTTCATGGAAGATTGCATGTTCATGTTGTGAAATGGGTCAGAAAAAGTCCAATGTTTGTTCGTGTTGTAAGTGTTATTCTCAATGTTGGGATAATAATCTTGTCCAAAGTTTGACATTTGTCGTTGTTGTCTTTGAAGCCTAGTATCAACTGTAAAAGGGATTTTCTCAAATGAGAATGATGAGAATGACAACTAAATGCAAGGATGACACTAGCCTATGTTTTTAGATTTTTTTGGATAAAGGATGACAATGCAAGACTATGTGGATTTTTGACAATAAGGGATGCAATATGACAATGTTGTCTAAAGAAAATGACTAATGCCAAAGGACAATGAAGACTAAGATGACAAGTTATGCCACTAATTTTTTTGTATTTTTAGAATAAATGATGACAATGCAAGATAATGATGACGTTTTCCTAAGAAAATGATTAATGCATGATGACAAGGTTGTCAAGGCCAATGCAAAGTCTAAGTTCAAAATGAGGACTGAGATTGTTTTCTACTGTCTTGTTGAAAAGTCTGAGTTGTCCAAGGTCAACTGTTTTTGTCCAAATTTGTGAATGTTGTGTATATTGTTTGAAAATCTAAAAAACACTTGACAAGCACAATGTTTTGGTGTAACCAATCACACATGAAATAAGCACAATCCTAAAAAGGCCAATAGGCCAAGGGTTTGTATACTTGGTATAGCCCACCGATATACCCCGGATTGGTGATAAACACCTTTCCTTCTCAAGAGTGGATAGCTTAGAATTTTGGTGGCATTGGCTCCCCTCCACGGCTCATTAACGTCATTCGAGCACACCAAATTCAAATTCTTTGGGTAGTGACATCCCAAGAATTGCTATCTCTACTCAAGGGGATAAGTAGTGAGTGTCTTCGGGCATGATACTGTACCCTGCACTATACCAAGCAATGGCCAATAGAACAGTTGGACACTAAGACAAGAGGTTTTTAATTCGAGCATTCCGTTCGTGGGGCGAGATCCATGCAGCGAGAGTCCCCTTTCAGATCCATCTCGTCGGAACCACGCTCATGATTCTTGGGCTTTCCCCAAGAACCCACTTTTATATACTGGCTGGAAGTCCCTCAGTGTCAGGGTGCTACCGGTCTGAGTCGTCCTGGGGTGAGTACTTTTTCCCACCAGAACAGGCCCAAGTTCTAGAGTCAGTAACCGTTTCTCTTACACCCAGGATCGCACGAATGCGCAAGGGGAGAGGATACTTCGATATACCAAATCGTGAAGAGTAATTAACAAGTAAAGATGGGTCTAGTTTTCTGATCACAAGGTTTTCACCAAGTGAGAGCATACTCACCTACCATCCCGCAACCACAATCAAGCATAAAAGACATGAGTTCGTTTTATAAGCACCAAAATTAAATGTTTGCTAATCTAAGAAAAACAAGCACAAATTTTTTTTATTCCTTCTTTGACATGCGAATCTGCAAACAATGAATATTAGTAGTCTCTTATGCAATGGTCTTCGACACACGAAAGAGGATCGCCACACGCTACAAGAAAATATTAGTAACACAACAAATCTGATTTTTAGAAATTTTTTTGA
Source organism: Sequoia sempervirens (assembly GCA_007258455.2). Classification (NCBI taxonomy): domain Eukaryota; kingdom Viridiplantae; phylum Streptophyta; class Pinopsida; order Cupressales; family Cupressaceae; genus Sequoia; species Sequoia sempervirens. Next base: position 110,618,558 of record VDFB02179234.1, on the reverse strand, counting down.
AGTAAAATGAAAAATACAAAAAATAAATCCTGTCTAAAATCTCAAGAGGTTTCCAAAAATTTAAATAAATCAGAAAAATTTGCTATTTTGCACCTGCAATTAATTTTTTATGAAAAATCATAAAAAAATTATAACAAATACATAACAGCTTTAAAAATTCTGATTTTTTTACTGGAGTCGTCTGCTATCATCCAAAATCTGAAAAAAAAAAATTGTAATTAGATCTACAACTGGGAGAGAGATATAAGCCAATCTTTGTTAAACACCAATTTTAAAAGATCTATTTTTTGACTCATAATTTCGCATCCAAATTTAAAAAATAAAGAGTACACCCCTATTAAAATTCAAATATATTTTCAGAAATGTAAACATATCTGAAAAATTCAATTATTTGTTCCCAAAATTAATTTTTTATTAAAAACAGAAAAATAATTATAAAAAATGCAAAACCAATCCAAAAAATCTGATTTTTGGAATGCGAGTGTGCAATATTGTCCCCAAGCTACAAAAACAACTTCGTGAGCAAATAAACAGCCGTTTGAAAGTTATGGTTGAATCTTTGGATTTGTCCACAATGATGCCAATCCTGCAACAAAAACCAAGCAAGCCCTGCAACAAGAAGAAATCAACTCCAAAAATGGTTTTTTATTTGTCCAAATACGTCGGGTTCACCAATGTAATCAAGGGAAAATCAGATTGTTAAATGGGTTAGCACAAATAACATAAAAATCCAATGAAATAACGAAGTACAAAGGAAATCAAATGAAAATGAAAGGAAATATATCACCGAGTGTCTCCATCTTCCATGCTTCACCTTCGTTACACCTTCTTACTTGCTGGAAATGTGTTGCCCTCAGATTCGTCTTCTTGAGCAATCTAAAATGCCTAAGCCCTACAACAAGATTCGAAGGATTTGATATTGCCTAAATGTCTGTCTATGAATCAATGCCTATGCCTAGAATAAATGCCAATATTAATCAAATGCCTATGACAATGAATAAGTGAGAGTAAATAAATGCCTATAGTAATTACGTAAAATTTCAAGATATGAAAAATGAGAAGGAAAGGGCATTTTATAGAAAAGGCCATTTCGAACGGACGGACGCGATAAATTAGTGATGAGACCCTCAAACGAATGATCCAGATTACACCCAAGAATCCCTAATTAGGGTTAAGGCAAAATCCTTAATCGAACGGTTGGAATAAAAATAGATCGACAGTGGAGAATAAATGAGACAAATTAATTAGAAAATAAATATTTTCAAAAAATCAAGAAGATAAGATTGCCTGATTTGCAAGATTCGAAAAATCAAAGAGATAAGATCGCCTGATTTGCAAGATTCGAAAAATCAAAGAGATAAGATTCAGACTGAAGATCAGATTTGGAAAATCAAGAATCTGCCCGATTACTTGATTTTTGGAAGATTAATTACTAATTTGAATTAAAATAATTCAAATTATGGATTTCGAGAGATAATAAATAATCTTTTTCAGATTATTTATCAAAAAGGACTGACAGTTAGGATTGACATGATATTTTAAATAATTTAATTTATTTAAAATGAGAAGAATATAAAATTAGCAATTAAATAATTAAATTTAATTATTTAATTTAGCAGATAAGATTAATTAATTAAATAAATTAATCAATTTATTTAATTGGACAGTTAGTGACGTATTAAATAAATAAATAAAATTTATTTATTTAATAATCAAGGATAATTAAACGCAGAAAGGGAAATTAAATAAATTAAGAAATCTATTTAATTAAAGAAAGACTTAGACAATTAGTGATGTATTTAATAAATAAATTAAGATTTATTTATTTAATAATCATAAAGAATCAAAGGACATGAATTAATTAAATAATTATGAATTATTTAATCAATAGTCGAATGTGGACCAAGGACATAATTAAATGTCTTACTTATGCTAGGACGAAAGTGGTAAAAATGAAGCTTGCAGGCCTAGGTCATTTTTAGGTGTCTACAAGGGGTTCCAATGGTTGACCTTCTCTTGGAACTTATCCAACACCTTTTACCAATTCCCCCTAGGCAGGGGACCAATAGAGAGGGAAATACCAAGATACACCAAAGGGAGTTCCCCTACCTAGAATCTTAGAATCTAAGCAATCCAAAGTTGAATTAGATGATGTGTGTTAAAGAAAAAGATAGAGGATTTTTCCTCATTGATCTGTTGTCTCGAGACCACAAGGTAGATGTCTAACACCCTTTGATGGCAGTTGCCCTACCCACATCCTTGAATGCCACCTTGATGCACCTGATGCTTACTGAATCTACCTAAACCTTCAACCACAATGATAAATAAATAGGGTGATAGAGGGTGACCTCATCGGAGCCCATAGGAAGCATCAAACAAAGAAGAAGGCTCACCATTGATAAGGATTGAATAGGATGTTGAATTTGCACAACTCATTACCCAATCAACTCATTCTACCCAAAACCAAAATATAGAAGAATTTTTTGAAGAAATGACCATTTGACCTAATCATAAGCTTTATCCATGTCAAGTTTGATAAACATAACATTCTCCTTAGAAATGAGCTTGTTGAGCCATGACACAAGTCTTTCTGTAATCAACTTCAAAATAATCTTGTAAGCCACATTACAAAGAGCTATGTGTCTAAACAAGTTCAATGAATTAGCTCCTTCCCTTTTAGGAATAAGAACCAAGATTGTAGAATTCATTACTCTCAACATCTGCTTGGTCCTCTAGGATTCTTGAACAACCTCCAATAAATCAAATTTTAGAATCTCACAAAATTCTTGAAAGAATTCCACTGAGAAGCCATTAAGGCTAGGGGCTTTCCCTTTCTTCATTTGAAACACAATGTCCTCCAATTCATCTAAGGAAATGGGAAGCATAAGCATCTTGTTCATTTCCATAGACACCAAAGAAGGGATGCAATCCAAAATAAGGTTTTCCTCCTCCATTGTAGGAGGCAAGTCTTCATTGAAAAGCGAAGAGTAATACTGAGTAGCCTCCCTAGAGATATCATGAAAATAAGATAATTAGAGTCCCTAGGAAGACACAAGAAAAAAAATCTTGTTTACATGCCTTCTAGCCTTGATAAAGTTAAAGAAGAAAGACGTATTTTAGTCTCCTTTTTGAAGCCACCCAATCCAAGCTTTTTGTTTCCAACAAAATTCTTCTTGAAGCTCCCATTACTCAAGCTCTTTCAAGGTGATAAATTCATTCGTAAGGGATTCCTCTATAAGACCATGGTCTCTGATCTATCAAGTAATATCATCCAAGCGAGACAGAGCATTTTCCTTGGCCATAAAGATATTACCAAAAAATTTCCTATTCCTATTCTTGAGTTGATACTTCATAAATTGTAATCTTTTCACAAAACAATACAAAATCGTTGCATGAGGTGGTTTACTTCTACTCCACTAGTCAACCATAAGCTCCTACAATAGGAGATCTCAAAGCCACTTAAGTTGAAACTTAAAGGACAAGTTCTTCATGGCTCCCATCAAATTAGCTGAGAGTTTGATAGGCCAATGGTTTGAACCCCACCACACTAAAATCTCAAATTTGATAGTCCAGTTGTTGCCAATCCAAAAACTAGACACAAAAAACCTATCCAACCTCTCCAAGATATCCTTACCACATCTATTATTCCAAGAAAACAAACCATTGCTCAACTTAATATCCACCACATTCATGGAGACAATGATATCCTTTAGCTGCATAGATGAAGGATCGAGCCTTTGCACACCTCCCCTCTTTTCATCTAAATTGATAATGACATTAAAGTCCCCAACTAGGACCATGAATATAATGGGGTCAATGACTAAATTTACCAAATATGGGTCGAGAGTTTGGTTTTACCAAGAATATCTACTGGAGCATAAACATTGGAGAGAAAATTAATCTCTTTGGTTTCAAAACTAGTGGTGACCCCAAAGATTGAAAATTTGCTCAAAATCCACTAGAGAGGGGTAACCATTAGTGGGTTCCAAAGGCAAGCTACCCCTCCATCATTACCCTAAGCCCTAGTACACTGACACTGGCTACTCCACCACAACTTGGGAGCCAAGTTATAAATCCTTTCCATAGACAACTTTGTCTCCTACAAAATATAATATCCAATAAATGAGTCCTAATCAACTCCCAAACAATTTTTTGTCTATAGACATTGTTCAAGCCCCTTACATTCCATGAGAAGACAATCATTTCTAAGAGTTGAAGATGTAGGAGTCAATGGTATTGACTAACCCTGATTCTATAGACAATGAAGAAAATGAGTTGGAGTCTCCAACTCCTTCCAAACATTTTTCCAAGCCAATTCAAGAACTCCTCAAAATCCACAAGTAAAAACTTCTTTTCAAAACCCAAAAAGAAAGATGAAAGAAAAATCCTCCAAAAAAATTTCCTCCCCAAAACTGTTGTCAAGTTTTTGCACACACGCCCCACTGAAAGCAAGGACCCTCTTTCACTTTAGTTTTGGTGTCTTGGCCCTTTGATTTTGAGGATTTATCTTGCTATGGCATGTGCTTAAATGTTTACTTTGATTGCCTAAGTGATTCCCCTAAGTTATTTATTGAAAATCTTAAGTTCTGGGTGAATTTCGGGTTTTTACCCTAGTTCGGGATTTTCCACCCTAGCCGGATTTTCCTGGATCCTGCTCAGATTCTGATTGAATGCTATGGTTCAAATATTTTCATTCTTCGCAGAATTCTACGTGGGCCAGATATTTCTGAATTTCGTCCTGTCGTCGGGTTCCCGAATTTTCCTAGCTGTCTTGTCGGCGACATTAATATCGTTTGTACAATTGGCGAGGGATGTATTTAACTGTTCTTTGATGAATTTTATGCCATTATGCTTTATTGTTTGTCATCGATTGATCTGAGGAGTTTGTTCTTTGAGTGATGGATTTGATTTTGGGCGCTGAGTTTGTGAATTGTTCGATTTAAGTGGTGATTTCCTTGGCAATTTCGTCACGATTCTTTGTTGGGTGCCATTCAACTAGTATTTTCTGCCTCATTCGATTTCTATTGCGTCAAATGGTATGTATTTGATTGCCTTCCCTTTCATTGATGACTGTGGATAATGCTTTGATGTTATAGAGTTTATTGGGGTCTGAATTCTTGAATGTTTGATCATTTCATGGCTAGGGTTGCATAACATTGTTTGATTTATAGTCTCCCAATGCTTTTCAAGCTTGTTTGTTTATTTATCATGGGGAGTCTTGCTTGAGAGTTGTGATTACCCCTAGTGAGCACTTAGCAGTTGAAATGATTGAATCCTAAGCTTGCCTGTGCATTAATGGCAGATTTGTAGGGTTTGACTTAGGGCATCACCATTTAACTTTAGCCTGCTTTCGAATTGGCCTAGAATTCTAAGAAAACCTATGGAAGGCCCATATCAAACTTGTCTCAGGCCTAGATTCTTGAAATTTATGATCGATCCATTAGTTTGAGCGAAATCGTCATTTAGTGTCGAAGTTCGGGTTTTGTCCTCAGTTCAAGATTTTTCGGCTTTGGCAGATTTTCCCGATCCCCTTTGTTTTCTCAGAATCCACTATTCTTCAGAGATTCAACTTCTTCACAGATTTCAGTTGGCTCTGAATTTTCCCAAAATCCTTGATTCCCTATTTTTTCTGAAATTTTCCAAGTGTCTCCTCCTTCGTGAAAATCCATCTCTAGCAGATTTTCCCAGAATTTGATGAAATATGAGGGAATATGAAATAACATGATGTATTAATAGGTGATGGTGCATTTAATGATTAATTTATGCTATTTTGAGATCTCACATGTTGTTTATTGATTAATAATGATCGGATTGAATTGCCAAAAGGTGTTTTCATGTTTATTCCATTGGAATCCATCTGGCCCGAATTTCTTTGAAATTCTTCCCTGGCTTGGATTCCATGGATGGTCCTGAAACCCAAAGTTTAATATGATCATTCTATATGAGGTTTAATAAGGTTTAATGATGATTTTTATTGATTAACCTTTGTTGGTGTGATTTTTATTATGTTTCCTTTGTTAAGTGCAGGTTGAATCTAGCAAGGTAACAGCTGGAAAAGCTAAGGGTGACATGGAGGGATCTTCAGTATCTAAAGCAGAAAGAATTAAGATGGACATCAAGAGAAAAATCCCAGAGAGTAAGATCACTTCTATCTAGTTAGAAGTAACAGATACCAATGTTGGACTATGGGACTATGAGGAGTTCAAAGGCAGAATGGCAGCACAAGATCTTCCTCTGGTGGCTAAGAGAATGTTAGAATTAGGATTGGCACACGTAGTTGGTTTCCCTTCCATGGTGCAGTGTTATGAGTTGGTCCTTGAGTGTTCCAGGCATTATGACCAAGATACCCAGAGAATTATTGGTCCACAAGGGACAATTGTGGCAAATTTGAACCTTGTTTCCATTGCTCAGACCTTTACATGCCGAATAGATCTCATGTGGTGGCATTCAACATGGAAGAAACCAAGGAGTACTATGAAGAACAGACTGTTAAATCTCAGTAGCACATCAATTCTTGGTTGGAGAAACCTAAGTCATATTATTCTAAACTGCCTAAGTAGTTATTTAGAGCAAAGTTCAAAAGGGAGTATTATAACGCCATCACTCTTCTTAGCAAAGTGGTTGGATTAAAGAATGCTAGTATGTTTGAGAATTGGATGTGCCATATTATTGTGAGGATGGAACAGGAAAAGACTCACTATCATTGGGCAGGTGTCATAAGCAGAGTGATTCATGAGCAATTGTCCAATGTGTTGCAGACCAAGACCTTCACAATGACCTCGTACTTATTCTATGCTCTCACAAGATTTCATCCATACAAGGGATTAAGTACCAGTGGCACCTTTGGACAGGATTTTATTTATGAGGTGTACCCTCAATTGCACTTGGGAAGCTCGAACTATAGGAGGGTGAATGATGCATTCAACATGCATATTACTAGATTGCTTCAGGGAGCAGAAAACACAAGATATTTTGACCAAGCCAAGGAGCTCATCAAGAAATATGGTGCTTGGTTCATTCAGTTCCCAACCTTCTCATACATCTAGGTTGATGGCTGTCAAAGGGCTCCATACAAGCTTCCAAGGTATCCCACTAATCATATCATACTTCTACAGGTCACTCGACAGATATGTGATTTTGATGCTATTGTCAAAAGGGACAAGCATAAGACTAGTTTTGGTGGATACTTTACTTTGAGGATAGGTACTGGAGAGGCATGTCCTTCCATTATTTCAGCCCAGGCTTCAGAGGAAGAGATGAGTACTCTTGATTTATCTTTCCATTCCAAGAGGTCTCGATTTGATATAACAGGTGAAGCACAAAAGAAGGCCAATAAAGAATATAGCCATAAGGTTGATTTGGAAGACTACTGGGCCAACTGCAGTCATGAATATGAGGTAAGGAAGAAGAAGTTTTCTTGGCTTCCAGTTGAATCAATCTGATTAAATAATGTAAAGGTAGTCCCTGATCAACTCAAAGATGATGGAAACCTGATTCAAGATCATGCTTATGAGGCGATAAAGGACAGGTCAATTAGTGATGTGGATTGGTTAGAAGAGGAAAAGATAGAATTGAAACAGTTAATGGATCCAGTCACCAAGTTTACCAGAATGTGGCTAAAGCATAAAATGTGGGAGTTGGAAAATGAAGGTGTACAGTGCACCTATGATTTGATGGGAGATTTAGACCCTCACTCCACTTCTGAGGAATCTGCTAAGCAGGATCCTAAAGGTAAAGGTAAGTTGGATTCTCCTTTTAAAATCAAGATAAAAGGTGTTCAAGTAGAGGAAGCCCAAGAAACAAAAAAATAGAGAAAGCCCATTGCTAAGAAGAGGGGGCATACTTCAAGGAATAAGAAGTCTAAAAAGAAAGAAACTGAAAAGCAAAGTCTTGAAGTCAATGTTCATGTGCCTAAAAGAAGGAGAATTGTGAGATTATCACAAAAGGCAGGTTTCAAGGGTGAAGGTGAAGTGGGTCCACCTGTGGTGGATGTAGAGAGTTCAGGATAAAAGACACAGGTATATACATGGAAGTCTAGGAATCCTCCTAAGGATAGTGTGTCCAAGGCAGATCCTCCTCCAGTTATTTCTCATGAGGAGTAGCATGATGATGTTCCTTCTTCCCGTGATGATCAAAATGAACCAAGTGAATCTGAGAAAGCCGAAGAACATCCAGACACTAAGGGAGAGGAATTTCATGAGGGTGAGGTTTACAATGTTGAGGTAGAAGTTGAAAAATTGATGTAGTCTCCCTTGGTTGCATATGAAGTTTCACCTATTAGAACTGAAGAGGTCAAATCACCTCCAAGAGAAGAAGAAGCAGTCAAGGTTCCATCCCCTGAGCACAAGGAGGAACATGGTGAAGAAAAGGAGAGGAAGGTGGATGAGACTCTTGAGAAGGAGAGTTTGGATAAAGAAGCACCTAAGGGTTAGCAAGAGGAAGTGGGATAGAGTGAAATGCAGTTAGAGTCCACTATTCCAGAGTGGCTAGACAAGGAAATAAAAAGAAAGCAGGTTGTTGTAGAGGATACTCCACCTAACTGGGATGAATTGCTGGCCAAGATTGGAAAGGATAAAGGTAAGAAGAAGGCCATGGTCATTTCTAAGATTGAAAGAGATGAGGCAAGTAATAGAGTGGTCCACATTGCAACTCCTGCTCCAGATAAGAATAGGGATGAGGTAACTACAAAAGATTATAATCTGCAGACTATTAATTTAGGGCCTACTTTCGTTGAGCAGGACATTGAAGATTATCAGGGTTCTAGTGCAGTCATCTTGGATAGGTTGAGGAAATAAATGAAAACTAAATAGGAGATGAAGAAGGAAATTGAGGGACTCAAGAAATGTTTGGAAAATCTGATGAAACCCTTGCAATCCATTAATCCCTCGTTCTCTGTTGTAAAACCCTTACCCCAAGAAACTATCACTGAGCTTGAAAGAATGAAGGCTTCCACTCTTGCTAATCCAAATTGGCTGCAAGGGGTGCGAACTAAAGAAAATGATGCTATCAAGGATGTTCTGTCATTTGGGAAGGATGCTATGAGGGCAATTGATTGGTTGAAGGAGGTATTAGCTTAGGACAAAGAAGATACAAATCTCCTGCTACAGAAAATGAAAACCATCATGGAGTATACCAAGGACAAGATTATAAGTGATGGAATTCTCCCTTCCTCTAGAGCTGTTGAACCTTGGGAATGGTTTGAAGCGTTCTAAATTAGGCAGAAGGTTTTGAAAAAGATCTACAAGAAGAGGAGAAAAATTGATGATACCCTAACTGGTGTCTATAATGGCTGCATTGTTTTCTTTGAGATTACGACATTGCACCTAAATATTTGAGTTTAGAACAATTGAGAAGGTGGTGGCATGATGTTTATGCTCCAATTAGTGATGATTCTGTTATTGAACACCAATTAGATGATGCAGCAACCTACATTGTTGTCATTGATAAATACCTAACATATAAGGTTGAGTGGGATAAATCGGTGAAACAATCAAGGGAGGATATTACATCAATTGAGAGCCAAGTTAAATTTTTTCCTTTACCACCTATGGCTGACTTGGATAAGGTGCTTTTGAAGGTGCATGAAATGTTGGATCAGAATAAAGACAAAGGGGAAGATAGTTAATGATTGGGCTACATCGAGATTTGTGCTTCCCTATTATTTTGCATGCATTGGTCCGAGCTGCATTGGCAATCCCAGGCCTACCTGGATGAAGTTCATGCATTTAATGCATATTTTATTTTATTTTGAATTTCTCTTGGCCGACTTGTGGCTAATTATTATTGTAAAACCCTAACTAGGCCGACATCTTTTTGGGGGTTTTCTATTAATATGGCATTTTGCCTCATTTATAAAGGTGGAGATATAGACATAGAGAAATGGAGAGATAGCTAGTGTAGAAGCGAATTAAGTAGAGCAAGAGTTAGAAAGTAGTTGTTCTCAAGCAAATATTGTAATAGAAAGCTAGAATTGTTGCTATAGTGGATAATTTTATGCAAGTAATGACATTGTGATTTGGTGCCATACTTGTGTTCTTCTTATCTTGCATGTTTCTTGTTATTCTATCTTTAGAATTGTGTTTGATATTTAGAGTTAGATTTGATTCAATGGTGTTTATGATTTGATATTTGAAGTGTTGTAGCAATCCCTGGTCCATACTTTTTACAATCAACTGATTGTTAGTTGCTTTGCAAAGTTAGCCTGGACTTTATATTCATCGTGCTTAGTTCAATTGTGAGGATTTATTCATTTCAATTGCAATGGGGTTGTTTAAATGAATGTTCATGATATGAAAATCCTAACACCTTAGAAGATTGCACTATTTCTATAAGATTGCACATCCATCTGGGTCGAGTAGAAATTAGTTTATGAGGGATTGGTCCATTCCAAGTATTTTATTATTTGCATTGTTAATCTTAGGAGTAGTATTAATCTAGAAATCTTTTTGAAACCCTTATCTTTTGTTATTTCTTTATCATTAGGTTAAATTTAGGATTGAAGTATCATATTGCTAGATCTGATAAATTTAAGATTCAATATTTTGCTTGTAGCAAGGTCCCATTGTGATTACCAACATTTTCATATTTATCATTGAGTTGTTTATGCGTTGTCAAAACCTGACATTAGAGACCTTGGGGTTATCTCTTGAGGCTTGCTAATAGAGATTTACCTTTCAAGAGAGATAGGATATTATATCTTGTTTGAGTTGTTGCTGTGCAAAAAACATCATCAATAAATTGGCGCTAGAAGGAGGGCCTGATTAAGCAAGCTGGATTAGTTTTTGAATGCCATCTCTCCTAAAAGATTCAGAAGAAGAACTAGATCTACTCTAGGAGAGGAAGAATTTCAAGAATTACCAGTCCCTACTAGGTCAAGAAGGACCAACAAAAGGGAAGAATCGTCATCCTCCCATCCACCTCCATCATCTCCATCATCCCTATCCTCATTAGGTTCATCTTCATCTTCATCTAAGGACATTCCCATTCCACAACCTCAGCTAATCATAAATCAGCCATTACCACCCCCACCTCCACCAATGGCTTTCCTAGCTAATAACCCATCTCCATTGAGTTTTGCTAATTACAATGTCATGCCCAAGAACCCTAAACACTTTTGTTCAAAGTTCCATGTTAATGATCCCAATAGAATTGTTGAGGAACACATCAGGATTTTTCAGACTTGCCTTAAGGATAGAGGAATCAATCATGAGGATGTAGCATGTAGACTCTTTCCTTATTCATTGGGAAAGGATGCATTCTATTGGTACAATCATTTACCTGTTGGGTCTATCCAGCATTGGACTGAGTTAGAGACTACATTCTTGCAAAAGTTCAGGGTTCCCATTAGTTCCAATGAGCTTTACCATCAGTTCACTAATGTTAAGAGAGAAGTCAATAAGCTTATAGGGTCCTTTAACAATAGGTTTCATCGTGCCTATACCAAATTACAGGCTCCTTATGTTGTTGGCCAAGCCACTACTTTAGAGGTTTATTATGAAGGTCTTGACAGTTTAACATCTACCTTCATTAAATGGAAAGACAACCCCCCCAATACCCTACTTGATGCCTATGTTGAGGCTGTAAAAGTAAGAACTGCCTTAAGACAACATGTGTCTGGACCTTTACCATCATTAGGACCTATTGCTCACCCTGGAAAAGTCCCTACTCTTGACCAGGCTCTCGCTAACCATACTCCTATCATGAATCTAGTACCTCAGTTGCCTATGGTTCGTCATCCAAGACCTCCTGTGAGACAAGTTACACCTGCAATTAGTTACCCTCAGCAAAATGTAAATCAACCTCTTCATGCACAGCCTCAGGCTAGTTTTCCCATGTATCTGTAGAATTCTGAAGTATTAAACCAATCACTAAATGCCAATCCTACAGTAGGATATCCCCAAAATAATGTGAATTAGCCTCCATACACTAATCCTGAAAAGGAGAGACTGAATGAATTATCTGATCAAGTGAAGAAACTGAATATGGAGGTAACTTACTTGAGGAACCAAAATAGTTAGTTGCAAGCTGCTCAGAGGAATATGTAGTCCAATCAGAGTAGAGAAAACAGAGAAAATCCACAAGGACAACACTTTGATAGAGGGAAACGTCATGAAAGAGGATACAATCATGATAGGGGATACAATAATGACAGAGGGTATAATAACGACAGAGGAAAAAATTATGATAAGGGACAATCCTCAGGTCAAAACTTTGATAGATGGAAAGGTGGTGGACAAGGCTTCAATAGGAGATAGCCACCAGGACAGAACAAGACCTGGAACACAAGGCCTAACAATGGAGGAGTCCCCACCCCATTGGATCAACTAGTTAATCATCCTGTCAATCAACTAGTTAATCAAGAGAAGCCTCCTAATGGTGTATATTTAGCTGAGGCTGCTTTATCAGGATGGTGTAGGCTCCATAAAACGAGTCAACATTCTAAGTTAGATTGTCAAGAATTCCAAACAACAGCCTCAATTTTTCAGTATGAAGTGGAGAACAATGCAGGTAGTCAGGAAATTGTGCCTTCTACTCCTTATGATTCACCAGTGTTGGTACTGAATCATGCTCCTTTTCCACAGAGTAAGGAGAATGTACCTAAAGAAGAATCTGACCAGTTGAAGGAAGAGGCAAACCAAGTATGCAATAGAGATGAAATTACATAGTTATTTGATGAGAATCCAGTAAATGAAAATGGCCCCAAGGATGAAGAAGATGCTTATGTTGAAGAAGTGCAGACCTTCCAGAGACCTATCAAGAAGTATGACTTGAGGGAATTGCCACATAGACGTCCACAGGTTGGAGGCCCCTTCACTACTTCCATTCCACTTAACAACTTCAACACGCCTCTAGATCCTAATGCCAACAATAATCTGTCACTTCCACAGGTGTCTAGGCAATATTTATCTCAAGATCAAGGGCATATGGACATGCCAAAAGGGAGAGGTATTGATGTGAAGAAGGACAAGGTGATGGAATATCCAAAGGAGACCCCTGCTGATCTGAGTGAGGAACAAATAGCCATGTATGTTGCTGAAGAACTCAAAAAATTAAAGGTAAGTCTATCTGCATTTGAGTTATTAAGAGTTCCAACCATTAGGAATGCAGTTCTAGGAACTTATAATGCAAATTCCATGTCACAAGATAAATCAGTTAGCGAAAGTGTCAATGGAGCATCTAGTTCTCAATCGGTAGGAAGGAAAAATTAGACTCATAATCAGGTCCACGTGCCTCCTGGGGATAGGGGAAAAGAGAAGGAAAAAACCCAAGTTGCTCAAGTGGATACTCCCTTAACTCTGTTTCAAGGGAAGACAGACACACCTCCATTCCTGATTTATGTTCGCATATTTGGTAAGAATTTGCATAATTGTTTGTTGGATTCTGGTGCCTCCACCAATGTTATGCATTTTGGTGTCTGTAGAGCTATGGGTATTACTCCTGCCGATTCTCAAAAGAAAGTTACACAATTGGATAGGACTGAAGTCAATGTTGTAGGGGAGTTAAATATGATTCATATGCAGATTGCTTCTGATCTTAGAATTTAGCAAGTTATTAATATACAGGTGGCTGATATACCTGATGCTTATGGCCTAATCTTGTGAAGAGACTTTACCAAGGCTTTGAATGGATATGTCTCGAATGATCACTCTCACATGTGGCTTCCCTGGAAGGGAGTGCCAAACTAGATTAGAATTGAAAGAGCACCTAGAATGAAATACATGATCATAGAATATCAGAATACCTCCACTGAAGTTCTGATATCAGAAGTAAGTATGGGTTATATGTTCTTGCAACCCCTCTTGAGGAGTTAGATGTAGAGGAAGTTCTTATGTTCCACACAACACTTGTTTACCTTACAACAGAATCCAGTGCTACTGAAGCCTTAGTGGAACCGGTTGAAGACAATGATGATCTGAAAGATAGTCAGCTGGGCTTGCTAGATAATTTTCAAGAGTTCATTTAGAAGTGCATTGAAGATCAGGTCCAGTTGGGAAGAGGAATGAACTTTGGAGAATTACTCTTGCCCAATTGGTGCAGGGTGCATAATGCTTCCCATTTGAAACTGGACTGTTGCTTGTGCTAGGCTGCAGTGGAACAAATACAAAAATGTATCAACCCCACTCCAGTAGTCAAAATTGATATCCAGAATGTCCAAGAGAATCCCAAAGGGAAAAGAGTGGTGCTTTTTGAAGAACCATCCAGTAGCAACAATGCAAGTGATACAACAAGGAAGTCTATAGTTGCTGGCTGTTGGACTTTAAGATTCGATGGGTCCAAATCAAAGCAAGGAGTTGGGTAGGAATTGAGCTAATCATCCCAAGAGGTAAGACATTCTTTGCTGCTCATAGACTTCAATTTCATTGTACGAATAATGTAGCAGAATATGAGGCTTTGGTTCATGGGTTGTTAATGGCATTAAAGAAAAAGGTTAAGATCTTGCAATTTTTTGGGGATTCTGAGTTAGTAGTCAAGCAAGTTAGGAGACAATACTCTTGTCATGACAGAAGAACGACCAACTATAGACACAGAGTATGGGATCTTATTGAAGGATTTGATGCCTTCAACATTCAGTTGATTTCACGAAGTAAGACCCAGATAGCTGACTCCCTTGCCCAGGAAATTAGTACATTGCAACCTCTGTCTCTTTCTGGATTAAAGAAGTTTATGGTGGAACTGACCCCAATACCTTCAGTACCTGACAATGTCACCAACTTCCAGGTTTTTGAAGATGACAAGCATATCTTAGATTTTATCACAAGTACAGATGTCTTTGCTTCTCAAATCATTGATGAAACTAAACTCCAAGAAGCAGAGATGGATTTGGAAGGAGTAATCAATTTGAAGACCAATATAATTCCCAAGGGAATGGTGCAATTAGAAAGGATCTTTGATCTGGACAAGGTTAGGGATCAAGAACAGGATACCAAGAAAGAGCCCATTAGTGGATAGTGTGATAAATATGGTATCAGGACATAATAACCTAGCCAAAATAACCTTGGACAAAATAACCCTGCCAAAATAACCCAAGGACAAAATAACCCAGGGTCATAATAACCCATGGAAAAAATAACCCGTGGTCAAAATAACCCATGGAAAAAATAACCCATGGTCATTTTAAATCAAGCTAGTAAACTAGAAATGACATAAAATAAATTATAAATATGATTGTGAGGCACCATAGAGGCTATTTAGGTCATTTTTAGATCATATATCCATTATATACCCCTAAAATATCCTTAAAACACCTTTAATATGCTTAAATAACCTATAAAATGGCAAATAATTATAAAAATAAAGGCAATTTCGTGGGAATAAGTTGATTATGAGTTATTATGAAAAGATATAAATGAAAAGGCATTAAGAAGATATATAAAGTGGTAGAATTAAGAGAAGTAAAGAAAGGAAGAAGGGGAGAAGAAGTAAGAGTGTGTAGAGTAATAAGAAGAGGAAAAATCCAAATTCATAAAAGAAGATATTTTGTAATATATTTTTTTGAACACTATTTTAAATTTTCCTAGGGTTTTCTAAAAGAGTGTACAAAAAATAAATATAATTTTTAGGGAACTGACACATTCTTCATAATTTTTAATATATACAATGCCTCTTCAATTTTTAACAAGTCAAAAAAACAAGAATTTTTACTTATTGTAGATGGTTACACATTTTCGTTTCATCGACAAGGCATTAATAAAATGATTTGGCATTGTGTGGAATATTTTCCAAATAAATGTTCAAGTCGGTGCTATACTACGACACAAACAAAATCCGGTGATGTGATTAGCAGTACAAAACATAATCATGCTCCAAAACTTGAGATGATCACTATCAAACAAAAATTGAAAGAAATGAAAGACATGGCATGCTCGACTCAAGATTCTACAAGAAATATCATCGCTACTTCATGCTCTAATATTTCATTACCCGTAGTAGGAGCAATACCATCAACCCATGCATTATCCAAAATGATTCGAAAAAAAAGATTAAGATTTGAAGCGTCACCACCAAATCCTCACACATCGGCAAATCTTATCTTACCAGTTGAATATACAATTACCAATAGAGGGGAAAAGTTTCTTTTTCATGACAGTAATGATGAGAATCATTTTTTAATATTCACCACCACACAAAATTTGCAATTACTGAAAGAATCTGAAAATTGGTTTAGTGACGGTACATTTAAAACAGTGCCAAGTATTTTTCAACAGTTGTACACGATTGTTGGCTTGAAAAATGATGCAATATTTCCACTCATTTATATTCTTATGAGCAACAAAACAAGAACCACTTATACACAAGTACTTGCAAAATTAAAACAACTTCAACCTGATCTAAACCCAAAAACTATACTTATTGATTTTGAATTAGGTTTCATGGGAGCTATTTCTGAAAATTTTCCAAATGCCACTATTCGGGGATGTTTTTTCCATTTCTCTCAATGCTTGTGGAGGAAAGTTCAAGAAGAAGGTCTACAAACACGTTATAGTGTCGATGAAGTATTTGCATATGAGATCAAGAAACTTGTTGCATTAGCTTTCATGCCTCAGATAGACATAATTGATGCATTTGAAACACTTCAACAATCTCCTTATTATATAGAACATGAGGAGACCCTGCAACCCATAATTGATTATTTTGAAGACACATGGATTGGCAGACTAACCAGAAGAGGCAACAGATGATCACCCAAGTTTCCAATCACAATGTGGAATTGCTATTCAGCTACTCAAGATGATCTTCCCATAACCAATAATACTATTGAGGGATGGCACAGAGGATTTAGTGAATTGCTTCAAGCATCGCACAACTCAGTCTGGAAATTCATCAAAGCAGTGAAAAAAGAACAGAGTCTCCAAGAGAATAGAATAGAGAAATATATGGTTGGATACACTGGGCAACCAAGCAGGAAAAAATACCGTGAACTCAAAGAAAGAACTAAAAAGATTGGTTGATGGTTATGACAACCATAACATTTTAGATTATATAAGAGGCATTGCTCATAATTTGACACTTTAATTGAAAATTTGAATAATAAAGTTTTTTTAGCAACATACATGTAATTTATAAATTTTGTTTTCCTTTCTCTATATTCTTATGGGGATATTTTGTCCATGGGTTATTCTGACCATGGGTTATTTTGTCTTGGGTTATTATGACCCTGGGTTATTTTGTCCGAGTTATTATGAGGGTTATTTGTCCGGGTTATTTTGGAATTTTATTATGTCCTGTAACCATAAAAATGAGTGAGATAGAGAGAGAAAGATGGTACAACTTGTTGATTACTAAAATTTGCCCTGCTGATTACTAAAATTTGACATGTTGATTACTGAAATTTAACTAAGTATGAAATTTTTGAGATCTTCCAAAAACTAGAATTTGCATTATAACTCCTAGAGATTTGAAACCACTCTCAAACATCCTACCTATATACAAGAAATATAAATTAAAGTATAAAAAACTAAACATCCATATGTAAATGTCAACTTATACTTAAATGTTTATTTCATGTATATAATTTCCCTAAAAGATAACAAGAATAAAGAGACAAGAAAAAGAGAAGAAACAAATTTCAATGTAGACTAAAACATGAGCACGTTATAACACACTTGCATTTTGGAAATGTTTTTTTATTTCAAAAAATGCACATTTTTTTTTGAACTCAAAATGTGTGTATTTTTTGAAATTTAAACCATAACATGAGTGCATTATAACACACTTGTGTTATGGCTTGGTAATGACCGATGGTAGGCTCAATGATTACCAAGGCATAACGCGAGCACATTTTAATATAACATGCTTGTGTTTTCACTATTTTGGAATGAAAAAGTAAGTTGGCCACAAATTGGCTACCCATCTTCATGCACCTACCCTATCCATTTAGTTAGCTCATTCTTGGGACTCAATGAAAGTGAAAGTTGGATGTATTTCCTTTGAAGTCAATGAAGATGTAATTGCACAAGCAATGGGTGTTAACATGAAAGGAAAAAAATGGAAAAAAATACAAATAGAAAAGGGGTAGACATTGAAAACTTGACCCTTTTTTCAAATTTTAGGGTGGGATTGATAGGGAATAAATTCCTCTACCATGGGATAAGGTACGTCTCATGCATGTGAAGTAAATTTTATATTCGAAGGTAGATATAAGTGTTGTTATTTCTACCACTTCCCACTACACAATCACTTCTGCCATAATATTTTGATAAGATTTCCTTTCTACTTGTTAACCTCTCTAAGAAGATTTGTTACGGAAGCCTTGGAATTAAACAAAAAATGTTCAAAAAAAATCTCATTCCTCTAATTCGTGGTCTTATCCTGTGCCTTTATAACTTTCATCTTTTCTTATGCTCACCTAAGCAACTGAAAGATGTTTTGATTGAGGAAATTTCCATAATTCCCCTAAGGTTGTGACCACTTTGAACCCTTAGGGAAAAAACAAAGGTAATATGAGGAAGCATACTAGCTCTACTTATACCTCATCCCCGACTAAGATTTTGGGTGAACCATCTACCCTAAATGACATCCATACCCACCATCCACCTAATCATATTAGGGATAATCCTTCACCAAAGACTCCTATTTTTGATCTGTCTCAAGTGGCTCAAGGCCTCTACAACCTTAAAAATGGTTCCCCTTATCTAGGTTTTGTAAAATGAGGTCAAGTGGGATCTTTGAAAACCCTGCACCAAAAAGCAGAAAATTTCTCCAATGCAAGTCTTGGGTGAGAAGGCCAAAGTTGTTACTACCAATGTAGAAGAGTACAAGGCTAAGGATGTGAAATATGCTAGCAGCTCTCATCTTAGAAGATCCAACCATTTTCTAGGTCATCCAAAGTCTACTGAAAAGGATATGATTGAGGATGCTCTTGAGCAGGATGTGAGCTTCCCTATTGATGAAGTGGAGAATGAGTCTAATTCCAAACATTCTAAGAACACTTGTGAGATTCAGCCTATCACGATTAGTGTTGACAATGCTAATGTGGACCTTCTTGGTGTGAATCATGGTTTCCCTTAGTATGTTGCTATGATGAAGGAGCTTACAAAGCTTAAAAGGAAGGTGCTAGAACTTGAGAAAAAGATGGTCAACTTGTCCAAATTTAGTTCCAAGGTTATCTATAGATGGAAAACTACCCTCTCCTTTCTATAGGACAAAGAAGTGGAGAAGGCTAGTGAGAATGATAATAGTCGCAAGGAAATTTTCAAGTTCCTCACTAATGATTGGGGTCAACTATTTGGTTAATCCTATGTTCCTTTTTTGTCTTTGGTGTCTCTTTTTGTTCGCTATTTTTGTTTTTTTGTTAAAGCATTCCTAGTGTGTTGTCTATGGTTTGTTGACTTTATTTGAACCAACCTATGGGCTCTTTGTAATTAGTCCATCACCCTTTTTTTTCTACTTTATTTATCAAAAAAAATTAAAGAATTTAAGCCAATTTTTTAAAACACCCCTCTAATAAATAGTTATGTTCTGATAGATTTCCCACAATGGTATATCAAGAACATTGGGACATATTGGTTAAATAACTATGGATCGTCATTGAAGAACTTATAAAGTTGAATATGTTATAAGATATCAATATAAATTTCATTTCACTAATTCCAACTAAATAAAATCCATATAGTTTCAATATTTTTGCTTGATATCTCTTTGCAGTTCAACATAAAAAGTTATTTTAAAGATAGTTGTATATCATCTCAAAGCTATCTTTCCAAATATTATTTCTAAAGAGCATTATGGATTCACACTCTAGGTAGAGATATCATTGATAGAATAGTAATAGCCCAAGAGACACTATATTCCATCTCAGCATCCAACTAGATAATTATTATACTAAAATTTGATGTCAACACAAGGCTTACGATAGAGTGAGATAGATTTCTTATGAACATATTAATGAGATATGGATTTTAGATGTACTAGATACACTAGATCTTTAATTGTATTTTCAATGTGAGATACTATGTTTTGGTTAATTGATCCCCTTGTGGATTATTTGAACCACAGGTTTCCTTCAACATGGATATCTCTTTTCCCTATTTGATGCAAGAGAAACCATGTAAACGTGTGCTCAATATCAAATAAAAAAAAATAGTTTTGTTTGGTTTCTATTGATTCATTTTTGGTTGATGTTCTCTATAAGACATGAAAAATTTGATACAAATTTGGAAGTGGAAAAGACATCCAATGAGAAAATATCATCACATTTGAATCTTGTGTATATGCTAGTACTAGAAATATTCTTTAAGGTACCATTGAAAATGTGTGCTATTTCATGGACCACATGGAAGTTAAAATCCAACATCAATTATATAATGTATTCCATCAAATATGTACCCTCCTACTGAGTGCATTGCTATGGTTATGGAGTGCCTATGTGGCATATTAAAAGACATTAGAATTTAAAAGGAAAAGGTGACACCTTATGTGACATAAATGGAATTTGAAGAGAGGAGGAGCATAGTAGATTGGGGCATGCATGTATGAAAGAAGAGACCCCACACAGCAAAAGGGAGAGACACAAAAATTTCAAAATACATTAAAATTAAAGATAAAAAGATAGGTCGTGCCATACCATAAGATAATTTTAAATAAATTTAAATTCAATAAAAAGTTGTTGGAAAGGCTGATAGGGCGATGAAATGAATGGTCATGGCTCATGGAGAAAAAAGAATAAGGAGTTTGAAGTGAGCACACCACATTTTGGTTAGTGAGAAAAACATAAAAAATGTAGATAGGGTTATGAATAGGCCACATTATCAAAGGAAAAGGGGATGCATATAAAATAAGGAACACACAATATGAAGGGCACCATGAATGGATATAACAGTGAAAAAAGGAGGGTCATGCTTGACTTAGTGATGGTGAGCTACATGTTTATCAAAGAACCTTAAAGGAAAAAAGGAAATTCAATCATGAGTATGGATAACGGAGGCCGTGGTAGGAAGGTAATACTGTTGATGACAAGAAATATAAATTGAAGGAAATGAGAGTAGATAAGACAAAAGGAGGCATGGTGAATGGTAACACCTTTTTCTGGTTAAAGATACCCAACATAGAAATTTGATATGGTGCAGATTCAGTAGAAGATAGAAGGGTGCAATACTAACTAATATTTGCAGCAAAAATAAAACAATAAAATACTTGCAAGTCTTGTATGTGCAAAGGAATAGTAGAGATTGGAGTATCTCAATGGAGAAATTTTAAAATTAGGAATTATGTAATAAATGTATGACTATAAATTTTGGTCTTATTAATAAAATTGAGGCTATCACCAATTTATTGTGCAAAGTTTAATTTCAAAATGAGACTACATGATATCTCAATTTAGTGGAATAGTTAAATTTCCATCATTGTTCTTGTACAATTTTGAATTGAGTTGTTACCTAGCTGTAAGAAATGATTGTTGATTTCTAGTCATTGCAATAAGATTTGGAGTTTTTTTTTGTTTGCATTAAATGGTATTAGAGCCAGTGGTCTTGAGTGTGTGGATAGAGAGTTGAATGTGAGGCAGTCTACACTAAGACCGGTAGGTAGAGTGGAAGAAGTGGAATGTAAAAGATCTTCTGTGACGAGAGTTACAAGTAGAGAGAAGCCTCAAAAAATTGAGAGCTAGGGAGGTATGAAAAGAAGTGTGATTGGAGATTAAATAGCATGAGATGATAGTTGTGAATGATTGAATTAGAGGAGATTGGGATATTATTGAGGAAGAATCCCATTATATGGTATGAATGGAGGTAGTATTAAAAGAGGAAGATTCTAGCAATGATGGCTGATATACATGCAAGATTGAGTAGATTGGAAACATGGCAATGCGGAAAGGATATATAGAGTGAAGAGAAGAGATTATATCGAAGACATACCATGAGGAAGGTATTTAGAAAGAAGAAGAAAAGAATGAACAAGAGGATTCAAGTGTAGCAATGATGATGGTAGAAAAAAATGAAGATGTAGCTATGGAAATTGAAGTTTTAGTGATGGAGTGCATGGATTTATCAGTGAATGGAAAAGATGAAGATGATTTTTTGTTGAAGATGTTGGCAATAAAGGATGAGTGGATGGAAAATATTTTTATTGTGGTGAAGGGTGAAGAAAGAAAATTTGCAAATGATGATTCAAAAGATTTCATAGTGAAAGATTGTGTAGCTCTAGAGAATGATGAGGTAAATCTTATTGTATTTTGTGATGATATTGATTTCGCTTCACTTTATATGATGAGGATTGAAGAGTATGGAGGAGATTACATGGAAATCTTTAATTTTCATGGAGTAGTACATGCATATTTTAGGAAGTATGTTGTAGGTGGTGATATGGATGGTGAAGATTTTTGGTGGAGGTTGGGTAATTGTGGGTTTGATCCCAAGAAAGAGAAGAGGAGATGAGAGAATTTGGAGGATGGTACATGGTGGGTGAAAGTATATGAGAGAAAGGAAAAACAGGGTGTAGATTTCTTGGAGGAAGATGGTGAATTTTCTAGCTAGATGTTGGAAGAGGAGGAAGAAGAAATGAATTTGTGTAAGTTTCCCAGTGATGGAGTTTATTGTAGGTTGGTTGCAACTTCAAAGATTAGTTGGACTACTCAAATCCACCTTTGTGAACATATTCTCACAAAATTCATACCTGACATGTTTGATGTAGGAGCACCTAACTGAATGCATGATCATCATCACACAAAAAAAATATCAATTTTCTTTATTTCCATTGATTCATTTTTGGTTGATGTTCTTTGTAAGAAAAGAAAAAACTCATGCAACTTTGAAAGTGGAAAAGGAATTCAATGAGAGTATCAAGTCACATTTGAGTATTGTGTATACACTAGCATTGGAAATGTTCTTTAAGGTACCATTGATACTACATGCTATTGTATCTCTAGAAATTTATGTTTGATTATGTTAGAATTTCTAAATCTAAAAAATCCAAAGAGATAATGGAATGCAAAGGAGAAAAAATGAAAATAAATAAAACAAAGTTACCCAAATCTTCAATCTCCATGGCTGACCTCCATTACACCTTCTAGCTTGCTGCAAGTTGAAGAGTGCCTTTAGATTCTTCGAGAAACTTTAAGATTATTCCATGTCCTACACAAGTGTTGAAGGATATTACTATGCAAAGATGACTCTAGGTGCCTAAGATAAGTTCTAAGTATGCATGAAAATGTGTTGTGAAAATGAAGATTAAATGTTCACCTAAATGTTTGAGAGAGAGAGGAAGAAGAAGACCAAATAAATTTGAAATTTCCATTTTATAAGAAAAGGAAATTTTGAATGGACAAACGAGATTAATCTTCTAGAAAAAATATAAGATCAATGGTCTAGAATTGATGCACCAAGAATATGCTATTATTGGAGGAATCATGATAGTAAGACATGCAAAGACATGTAGGGCATGACAAACATGCAAGCTAGGATAGGCATGCAAGGACATGCAAGGACATGCATGCTATGACATGAAATGAATGTTATGATAGGGGATTATGACAGGGCATCTTTGACCAAGTGGTGCATAAATAATTTATTTTAAATTATTTATTCAAAAATGGAGGAAATAGACAAGTGGAAAATAAATTATTCAAATTATATATTTGAAAATGGAAGAAATGGACAAGTGGAAAATAAATAATTTATTCAAATAATTTATTTGAAAATGGAGGAAATGGACAAGTGGAAAATAAATAATTTATTCAAATAATTTATTTTGAGAAAATGAAAAGAGTAGCATTTAATTAAATTTATCAATTTAATTAAATGGAGAGATGAAAGTTAGACTTTAAATAATTAATTTAGACTAATTAATGAATTAGGGGAGGTGACATGGGATAGTTAAATAATTTTAATAATTATTTAACTATTGAAGAAGAGGAAGAAATTAGTGACACAATTAGTTTATTTAATTGATCAGGATAGAATAAAGTGACATGAATTAATTAAATAATTTAATTAATAGATGAAAATGGATTGGATAACATAATTAAGTATTTTAACTATGCTAGGACAAAAGTGGCAAGAAATAGAGCTTGCAGGCCTAGGTCAATTTTCAGTGTCTACATTTTGCCCCTCTTTGTCATAATGCAACCTGTCGCATTGTGACAAAGATAAATAGGTCAAAAATATGCCTCAGTGCAAAATAAGATGTGGAAAAATGACAAGGAGGGTTACGGTATGCCCCCTCGAGAGGACAAATGGGTTCCAAGAACATGGGTGTGCTCTTGAAATTGATGAGAGGACTAGAATATGAAGAGACAAACCAACATTAGTACAAAAGATATGGATGCAATTCCTATATGAGATGTGTGAGAGAAAATGAAAGAACAGAAGGAGACACATGTTAGTAAGATGAAAAAGATCCTTCAACACATTGCCATAGGACTACTAATTCTTTCTCTTAATCATCATTGGGTAGATTATCATGATGGCCAACAAACAACATGATATGACATAAATCGAGGTGTGCAAGGTTGTACCATCACATGAGGCAAACAGTCATAAACAAGGATGATCATGATTCATACTAAAATGCATATTTTCCCCAATCTTTTTGTCATAACCAACCACAAGCAGAAAAAAGACAAGAAGGAAAAATCATGAAATGTCATTGCTTCTCTAAATCTTGTTTCCAGGACATCGTCGAGAAAATAGCAACGTGATTGCCAAAAAGAAAAAAATAAAGCCAAAACCATCATCATGATATGTCACTACTTTTCTAAATCCCAAAGTTAGGACATCGCTAAGAAACTAGTAACATGAGTGTCAAAAGACAAAACAAACATCATGATACGCCACTGCTGCTCTAAATCCTGTTGTTGGGATCTCATTGAAAAACTAGTAACATGATGAAAAATAAATAGACAAGTTCCAAGTGTTTTCCAAGTGTGTTTGAATGCCAAGATTTTTAATGTCGAGATGCTTGGTTTGATGTTGAGATGCTAGGGTGTCAAGGTTTTGACGATGCCAAGATGACGAGTGTAAAAGATTGCCAAATTTAGGAAGCACATCCTGAGTAATGTTGATGTCAAGAGGATTGATCTCTAAATGTCAAAAGGGGTCCCTTGAAATGCCAGGTGATAGTGACAATGCCTACGAAGGACACATCCTAAGGCATAATAAATGATAGGGGGTTGTTCTTCAAAAGGACATATTTGAAAGAATAGTGATGTTGAGATGAGTGATCATTAAATGTCAAGAAGATTACTCAAAATGTTGGATGACGATGATAATTCCTAGGAAGGACACATCCTAGGGCATGATTAAATGATGGACTACCCTTCAAAAGGACACATCTGAAGAGTAAGAAAGATTTTATTGGCTTGACTAAGTTTGACTGAGATTGACAGATTTTGATATGCCAAGATGATTGTCATGTTCTATTGACAGATTGTTGAAGTTCACTTGGGTAGATAATTTGTTCAAATTTAAAGACTATTTCATGTGTGTGAGAAAATTGTGTAATGAACCCTAATGGATTGACCTAGTTTGGCCTCGAGGGCCCATCGACAGATGGCCTTTCCTATGTCATAAACTCAGAGACCTAGTAGTTCAACACGACCAATGACTTTGTCCTATTGACCAAAGATTGAGTCATGATTTATTTTGAAAACCTAATAGGACTAACCTAATGTCTCAGGGACTCAAACGTGAGTCTTGTCTATGTAGCAAATGCACAAAGACAACGTAGTTCAGACAATGACAAAGACTAATAAAGACTTGAATTGATGTGATTATGTTGACTGACATGACCCTGCTTTTTGGTTTTTTTGTGTTTTCTTTAGGACTTTTTTTTTTTAGGTCTTTTTAAAGACATTTTCTAATTTTTAGGTCTTTTTTCAAGACATTTTGATTTTGGAATCTTTTTCAAGACAATTTTCAAGTTAAGGTCTTTTTAAAGATTTTTTTAAATTATGTCTTTTAAGACGATACAGAGTTACACCAGGTCTTTTAGGACATTTTATATGATTTTGAATCTTTTTAGGACTTTTAATTTTAAGGTCTTTTAAGGACAATTTTTGATTTAACCAAGGTCTTTTTCAAGACAGTTTTTTTATTTTAAGGTCTTTTAGGACATTTTCTTATTTTTAGGATCACGTGCGGTACCCACTGCAGTCTCATGATAAAAATTTTCCCCTATCAAGTTAAGGATGAGCTAGGCAAAATGGAATGTAAAGAAAAGGCATGATTAGCATGGACAGTGGATAGTATGCAAGACTTGATTTCAACCATTGTCAGCCATGGACATGAATGTCATGATGTTAGCGTGAAGTGTTATGACAAATGTTAGAAAAGAGTATGTTTATTAGGCACAAAGGTAGATAGAGTGACAGTAGGTGGCACAACAATGATTGAGTACAGATGGCACATGTTTACTAGGTTTTCACCATGGTACTTATCCAAAGCACTTGTTTACTAGGTTTTCACTATTGGATGAATTATTTCTCTTTATTTTTGTCATCATTTTATTTTTTTATTTTTAATTTTTTGGTGTCACCAGGATGCCTATTTTCCAAGTTTTCATCAAGGTGACAATTTTTTTGATTTTTGATTTTTTTTGTATTTTTACTGGTTTTTGGATAGGCTTTCTGATGCTATGCATAGAATTTGCACAAATGTAAACTGTTGATTGGCTCCATCAAATTTTCACCTTTGAGAGTAGCTAATTGATATGCTCTAGAACTAAATGATGCTATGATGACGTAAGGGCCCAACCAATTTGGCTCAAATTTTCCTAGCTTCTCCCTATCTGACTGATTCTTGGGATTCTACATGAGAACTAGGTCACCAATGTCAAACTTCTAAGTTATCACCCTTTTGTTATAACTTCTACAAAGATTATTTTGGTATGCTTGTAAATGATTCAATGCATTGTGTCTGCGTTCATCTAGCATTTCTAACTCATGTATTCTTGATTGTCTATATTCTTCATCAATGATGAGGACTTTCATGGAAACTCACAAAGATGGAATTTTGACCTCTATGGGCAAGATGGCTTCAACTCCAAAGACAAGGGTGAAAGGAGTGGCCCCGACGGGAGTATGAATGCTTGTATGGTATGCCCACAAAGCAGGGTTGAGTTGGATGTGCCAGTCATAGCTAGCGTCATTGACAGTCTTTTTAAGAATTTTGATAATGGTTTTATTACATGCCTCAGCTTGACCGTTTCCCTGTGGGTAATATGACATGGAAAAGTGGTGGCTAATATGGAAACATTGACATAATTCATGGACTTCATGGTTTTTGAAAGGATGACCATTATCCGTGATGATGGATTGTGGAATTCCATACCAACAAATGATATAATTGAGGATGAATTTGGAGATTTGTTTGTCGCTAATGTAAGTGAGTGGAATGGCCTTGATCCGCTTAGCAAAATACTCAGTGTCGGTGATAATGAATTTGTGTCCATTGGAGGATGTAGGGTGAAACTCTCCCATGAGATCAAGTCCCCATTGTGTGAAAGGCCAAGGAGAAGTGATTGGCCTCAACTCTTGTGTTGTCCAGAGCATGAATCAAATCACTATGAATCCAACAGTGGTGACAAGTTCTTACAAATTCCAGTGCATCCTTTTCTAGTGTCAACCAATAGTAACCAAGTCTCATAATATTTTTAGCTAAGGTTGGGCCACTCAAATGGGACCCACATATACCCCCATGTACTTCTTGTAAGGTCACTTTTGCTTCATTAGTGTTAAGACAATGAAGAAGGGTATCATCAAAGCTATGGCGGTAAAGGACTTCCTTTGGTTATTGGAAATTTTTTGAGGAAGGATCTGTAAATGAAGGTAGTAAAAAATGTCCTTATACTAGGGGGAACTGGAACCAACAAGCTTACAGACCATTTCGGATTCGAGGACATCATAAGTAGGAACTAATAACTGCTCAACCAAAAACTCAAAATGTGGGACATTGCTAGGAATATCAAGCAAAGATCCAATTGTTTCCATAGCATTAGTAGCCTTGTTCTATGTTCTTGGAATCAATTCAAAGGATAGCCTGTGAAAATATGTCATAAAACTATCAACCATCCATTTATATGGTAGTAAAGGACTTCCTTTGGTTATTGGGAAAGTTTTGAGGAAGGATCTGTGAATGAAGGTAGTAAAAAATGTCCTTATACCAGGGGGAGCTAGAACCAACAAGCATACATACTATTTTGGATTTGAGGACATCATAAGCAGGAACCAATAACTGCTCAAGCAAAACTCAAAATGTGGGACATTGCTAGGAATATCAAGCAAAGATCCAATTGTTGCCATAGCGTCAGTAGCCTTGTTTTGTGTTCTTGGAATCAATTCAAAGGATAGCCTATGAAAATGTCATAAAACCATCAACCATCCATTTATAAGGCATTAGCTTCTCATCTTTGGTTTCATACTCATCATTGACCTAGTTTATAACTAATTGAGAATCACCGAGGACCTGGAGATTCTTGATTTTCCACTTGATAGCCATTTTGAGCCCTGTAATTAGTGCTTCATACTCTGCCATGTTATTAGTGCACATAAATGCAATGTGGAATGACCTTGGGATGGAATCTCCTTGTGGAGTAATGAATAGTATTCTAGCTCCCGAGGCATGATTGGTGTGATATCCATCAAAGTATAATTGCCAAGGCTATTAAGACTCTACATGAAATATAGACTCATCTAGAAATTTTGTTGTAAGAGGATGATTATCTGGTATTGTTGCATCTGCGAGCTAGTCTGATATTACTTGTCCTTTGATGGCTTTTCGTTCAACATATTGAATATCACATTCACTGAGGATTGTAACCCATTTTGCTAAACGTCTTGTCAATGCTGCTCAACTCAAGAGGTACTTCAAGGGATCAATCTTGGATACCAAATGTGTCTTATGGTTTAACATGTAATGCCTTAATTTTTGGGCTGCAAATACAACTTCCAAATAAGCACGTTCAATGGGTGTGTAATTTAGCTCATACCCCACCAGTGTTCCACTGATATAATATGTAGCTCATTCTTTTTCTTCATAGTCATTTTGTGCTA
This sequence comes from Sequoia sempervirens, assembly GCA_007258455.2. Taxonomy (NCBI): domain Eukaryota; kingdom Viridiplantae; phylum Streptophyta; class Pinopsida; order Cupressales; family Cupressaceae; genus Sequoia; species Sequoia sempervirens. Next base: position 110,589,577 of record VDFB02179234.1, on the reverse strand, counting down.
GTAATGCACCCAATGCTGAAGTAGTTGCAGAGATGTACAAAATTAATGTTTTTCCTTGGATAGGAGGCATGAGAACTGGAGGTGACAATAAATATTGTTTGATCTAGTTGAATGCTTCCTGACACTTATATGTCCACACAAAGGGGATCCCTTTGCGTAGAAGATACTGGAATGGTTGACACCTATCTGTCAGTTGAGCAATAAACCATCTGATAGATTGAAGTCTACCTTTTAGCATTCTTAGGTCACTGATTCCCTTAGGAGGAGGCATATCCAATATAGCTTTGACTTTAGCGGGATCAACTTCAATTCCTCTATGAGAGACTATGTATCCCAATAACTTGCCCGATGCTACACCAAAAACACACTTTTTTGGGTTCAACAAGACCTTATATTGTGCCAACCTCCTAAAAAAAATTTCCAATACTGAAAGGTGGTCTTTTCTTGTCAATGAATTTTCCAAAAGGTCAACTACATAGTCCTCCATTAATGTGTGTATCATGTCATGGAATATTGTTATCATTTCCCTTTGATATGTAGCGCCTGCATTTTTAAGACCAAGCGACATTACAGTCCAACAATATGTACCCCAAGGGCATGTGAAAGTAGTTTTTTGTTGATCTTCAGAGGCAATATGAATCTGATTATAACCCAAGAAACCATCCATAAGGGACAACATCTCATATCCAGCTATAAGGTCCACAATGATGTAAATGTTCAGCAAAGGAAAATCATCTTTAGGACATGCTTTATTGAGGTCTCAGAAGTCTGTGCATACATGAATCAGTCTAGTATACTTAGTAACAGGTACAAGGTTGGATATCCACTTAGCATAGTCAATTGATTTGATAAAACCCACATCCAACAACTTTTTGAGTTCAACTTTAACCAACAATGCCACTTACAGGTGCATTTTTCTTAGCTTTTGTTTTACTGGCTTGGAATCTGGAAATAATGGCAAGTGATGCAATACTAACTCAAGATCTAATCCTGGCATGTCGGCATAAGACCATTTGAAGTTTACGTTGCATTTTGAGAAGAACTTTTGAAATTCTAGCTGTTCAACTTTTGTCAATGATGCCGCAAAGAGAACCATTTTGGGTTCTTCCACAGTAGCTATATTAACTGGTATGGTGTCTTCTACAAGCATTGCTGGTTTTTCTCTATCTATGGGGAGAAAGTCCAATCGTCCACCCTTAGGTCCCCCAGGGAGGTTTTCACCCTCGGATACGTCCTTTATTTTTACTATTTTGTCATTAGAAGGTTCCTTTCAGTTTTCACCTAGAGACGTGTCATTTTTTATTTTATTTTTCTTTTTTAATTTTGTGACTAGAGGATGGTGCAATCTCCCTGAAATAAGAAACACATTCCAAGTCAATGGAAAATCCAACTTTGTGATCTCCATTTGGAATGCCCTCACGTAGTCCTATAAATTCTACTAAAGCCTCATCATTTTGAAAAGTGTCCATTATTGGTGGGCCTTGTTGGTTCCAGTCAATTAGGTTAGGGTAAACTAAAGATATTCCATCATCAACATTTGAAAATTGAGGAGATGACATGGAGAGCATGCAAAATGGATGCCGAGATGTTAAAAATGAAATTTTCATTGTCTGGCTCTATGTCAGATTCTATCTAGTATTCTCCTTCGCTTGTTTCATACTCACCAGTGAAATAAGGGACAAAGGGAGTAGCATTAGAGTCAGGATCAGTAGTGGCAAGTGACGGTTCAGGTGGTTCCGAATGATTGTCATCAATTTGGGATGACTGGGTTGGTATGTTGGGGCTGTGATGAATGGGAATAGAACATGATCTAGACTTGACATCATTTAGTGTTGTATCGATCTTAAACATTTTCCAGAATCGTTCCTCAAATGTAGGATCACCAGGTTCTAGGAATAACTCATCCAGGCAACAGTCACTTAAGGATTGCTCAGAGCCAAATTACCATTCATGAGAGTCGGTTTCAAAGGAGGTGTCCTCAGCTGTCTCAACATAGTCTAAAGCATACACTAACTCACATGGAAGCACATTAGTACTTGGATCACCAAATTCTCATGGAACTAACCCTAAC
>VDFB02179234.1:110562017-110587406 GCA_007258455.2 Sequoia sempervirens | reverse complement strand
TCCTAGTTATTAGTTATGCAATGTGAAGTAATTGCATAACTGCTTAGGTTGACTTTGTAAAACTATATTGTAATTGAAATTTTGTCATCTATCAGCATCTAGTTATTAGTTATGCAATGTGAAGTAATGTTTTGAGTTTGAAAGATGTGCAATGCAATATAATCAACGATATGAATATAAACTACAAAAATCTATTTTTTAGAATTCATTAGTTAAACTCTTTATTTTATTTGCTCTCTATATCTCTATGCTATGAAAATGCCTTAAAATTTAAAAATAATAATTTTTTCTCTTGTTCTACAATTTTTTACCTTTTTTAAATCTGATTTTTCCCATTTTTGAAAAAAATCTTATACTTATAATTTGTAAAATTTCTCCCCGAAAGATTTTTGCTGCTATGATATCAACAATAAAAGGCCAGCAGACGGCTATTATTTCTTGTTATAGTGACTGAAAAGCAGCAAAATCTGGAACTGAATATCTTCCAGGATCAAAGCATCAAAACAGTCAGTATGGCGAAAACATCTTTTCGCAAATTTTCGAGAGAAATCCATCAAACCAGTGTGTTAGATTGTGATGATCAAAGTTGTATTACTATATTCAAGAACCCCACGATCTATAATAGGACCAACCATGTAGATTTCCAATATCACTATCAAAAAAATAAAGTAGCTCAAAAAGAAGTGGAAGTTCTGTACTTGAGAGAATATGATAGCAGATATTCTAACAAATGCTTTCCTGTGTACTAGTTTTCAATATTACAGATAGATAGGTAAGTGCAGAAAAAGTCTTTGTGGTACATACAAGCTCGGTGGGATGTTGATAAATACCCTGCATCCAGTTCTGTATTTTAGGTCCAGTAGTTTGCCACATGCCCAAATAACTGTCCATATGGGTGGATATCCAAGTTAGCCAAGTACATTTCCGATATGACTATTTAAGAGAGAGTAGCATGAACAGAAGTGTTAGTTTTGTACATTAAAGTGTATGATAGAACATTTCTAACTAAAGCTTTACCTTGTACTCAATTTCACTTTTGTAGAGTTAAAAAAAGTTTTGTTTGTTGTAAGGTAATTTTTGGTGAAGTTGAATGATTTAGAAAAAGTTTATTAAAGATTAAGTCTTGTTTATTATAAAAGTTCGGTATTTTGAAAGGATAAGATTGGGATTGTATCTTGCACAAATTTAATAGAATGGATACCTCTTAAACCATTACTCTATACCAAAAGAAATAATTCGTGCACCTGATACAAAACAGCAAAAATGATATTGTTAGATGTTTCGAAACTTTGTTGTCTTACAAGCTAAATGGGTTAGCCTGCATCCATTAGGTGTGGATGTTCCATAAGTAGTCGGCATAGTTGCATAGTTGACCACACGGATACATCTCCAAGCTAACAAGAAGTTAGGAAAATTTCAATAGCTCCTATAAATGGATGAAAATTTTTATCAACTTTGAAATGGAACTGGATTTTTTCAGTTTCCTCCTCCAATTTCATGTTTTCAAATGCTTTATTACTCTATTTATTATGCATGTAAAATACACAAATCTTCCAACATCTTTAAACGCACTAGGTTTGGCTTTTTAGTTTTTTAAGCCTATTTTTGTCCCCTATTTCTACCATTACATATTCCATTTACCCAGCTTGTCTTTACAGAACTTCACCAATGACTGAAGAGAAGCCCTATTTCTAGCATTATTTCATGCAAAAGCTCAAGAAGTCCCTAAGTCTTAGGATGGATGACTTCCCATCAAATTCTTTCACTTTTTCCTCGCCAAGCAGATCGCTGCATACTTTTGAGGATTCCATAACATAAAAATTATAAGGAATAAGAAGATTCTTACATAAAATTCCTTCACTTTTTACTGAACAAGCACATTGCTACATACTTTGAAGGATTATAGAACATAAAAATTGAAGGGCTAAGAAGATTATACAAAGGAGCAGACAGCCTTGAAGAAGAGGAGAAAAAAATTTCACATGCCTAGGGAAAGAGAGCATTACTAGAAAATGTAAAGCTAGACGGTTGTCTTTTAGGTTAGCACCAAGCCAGACGCCAGTCTGGCATATGAGAACCCTCTTGTGGGCGCACTACAATGGTTTTACTTTTCTTTCCATTTGCCTTACATGTTTATGATTACTGCCCCTGGGTTTTGATCTTATGTCTATGTTGGGGAATAAATTTGTAAACTGAACTCTATCAATACCTGTATCAATCCGCCTGTACAGTTGTATGAGGACACCCATCTATTATTGTAGTATGGAAGTGTATACCAAGTGCACATCTGAGAAAGCAGGATTAGATAAATATGTACCGCTGATTATTCTCTGTAAGATCTTGATATTTCCTAACTAATTAGAATTATGACCAACTCCCCAGAAGATCGTTTTAAAATTTTGGTGAGTTGTGGAATTGCCTTATGTCTATAGAAGTAATGGAAAAAAAAAAAACAGAGCAAAAGAGATTGAAAAACAGAGAAATGATAGACTAAGCATAGATGGGGCTTACAGGTTAGTTTGAATGCATGCAGAGTTTTTGAAGAAACAGGTTAAACTAGTAAGAATCAGGCTCAAGCCCTGTCTGTGCTTATTCTGACCAACAAGTTCAGTCCCCCGCTCGGCTGTGTAGAATCGAAGATTGGTCCTACAGTCCCAAGGATATAGACTAAATATTGTCTGCGCACCCCCAACAGATTATCAAAATCCTACAGAAGCAGAAAGGTGCTTTGCACATGTCATATTTGATAAAAAATATCGTAACAAATTAAACAATCATTTTTTAATTCGCTAAACTGCCTAAGCAGCTAATTTCTAAATAGAGAAAGACTGTCAAGAGAACAAAATAACTGCGAGATTTTTGCTTTGCCCCCTGCAAAGCCGACTTTATTTCTTTTTACTTGTGCCGGAAAAGAGGCCTCTGAGAAACTTGATTGACTTGGTGACAGGGGAGTTAAGTGCAATTGAATTGTAAAGGGCGTTCTCAAGCTCACTTGCACCTGGTCTTTTTTGGAAGCACCACTTTTGGCATATCTGAAAACTGCCCCTTCTGTCTTACTGAAGAACCCCTGGATTGCCAAAGCAGTGAATGAATAAACAGTCTCAAAGGACGACAAAAACCTATTTATGTCCTCTTCTTCTTCCTCTTCTGTAGACCAGTTAGGATTGAAGAGAACTACAGGACATGGAGCAGCCTCCTTGGATAAAGACTCAATGGAAGACCATTGTGAAATCCCTGAACCCACAAAGAACACAACATCTGAACCCTCGACAAATGCCATTCCTTTTTCTGGATCTGAAAGGTCCAAGCTTCTTACATATTCGAGTCTTTTGAAAGCCTCGCTGCCCAAATCTGCCATGGAAGAATCTGACCAAAATACTGCAACTCTTGTGGGTTGCCCTTTCCTTTTAAATGAAAGCCCACCAAGAATATCGGCAACCAGAGAGGTGAGAGCAGAAGGAGAATCCTCTATAATGGGTATTTCTACTCGAAGTTTGACCTGTCTTAGTTTTCTCTGCTTCACAGAAGAAGACCCCAGATTCTTCAGGGGCTTCTCCAAAAGAGTGTAGAGACATTCCTTTACTTGTTTAACTGCCTCTTCCTTGCTGGAAGGGGGTGTATTCAACTCTACTCTCTCATTGCCTATCAGTTTACTATTCACACACAGAGCTCTCAAATTCTTACCAGAAAGAGATAAGCAAGGATAACAAAGTGGGTTTTGTTGGAGCAACTTACTACCTTGATACCGTGTGCTGCAAACCCATGAGATGGTGCAAGGACTGGATATTGCAAAACTCTGTGACGGCAATCTCATATCAAAAACAAGGTGAGCCATCGTAGCTCATACCATCAATTCCAATATCATCAGCCCCCTAAAACTCCCTTAAAACGCAAACATAATCGAAATTCTTTCCATTATACAATAATGTATCTCCAGTAAACTCTTAAAAGATTTACTAGCAGAAAATATACTCTCCGTGCTCATAAGGTTGCTCTCGGGTTTCTATGGATCTTATCCTCGCTTCATATCCAAAGTGCTGTATACAATCTATGCTATCGGTACCATAATATTTTACTTCCAAAAAAATCCCCATTCCTAGAGGTTTTTAGATAAAAATAAATAAATAAAAATCTCTCAAGAAAAATATTTATTTTGGGTTTATTTTTATTATTATTTTTTAATATTTTATATTAAAATTAAAATCTTATATTGATTGGAAAGTTTAGTTACGATATATTATTTCAATATATTGTGAGATTTATTTTGATTGATTTGATGTCAAAATGGAAGTAATACTTCTACTAACATAATGGTTAATTAACTATAGATGAGGTTGTTGCGTATGGAGCTACTGGGCACGCAGGCTGCTGAGTGGCGTGCATGAGGGTCTTCTCCTATATGCATGCCGCCTCTTCCTTGTCTGCTGCCTTCTGTGCTATTGATCTACGGCGGGGTGGGTTTTTTATCTGCTTTGGGGGTCAGTTTTTTCCTGTGGGCTTCTTCGGACTGGTGTGCAGGGTGCGCTGGTGGGGGAAACTTTGAAGTTTGTTGTCTTTCTCTTTGTGCTGCTGCTAACGATAGCTGGTGGTAACAGTTCAGTTGGAGTGTTGATCGGTTGGTTTAGTTTTGGCCTTCGCTGGCTGAGAGGTGAGGGTGTGGGGTTTTGTTTGGCCTGGTAAGGTCTTGGCTTTTTCTTTTGCATGGCTCCGGGGGAGTCATCAGGGGCCAAATCCCCTCTAGATTTTAGAGCTGCATTTGGAGCTTCTTCTCCAAATCGATCTCCGAGGGTTTTTAATAATAGCTTGTTTTCAAACGATCCAAGTAATGGTGGATTCGTTCCGGCTGGTGGTTCTCGTATACCAATGACAAATGGTTGCCTGGAACACTCCAAAGATAGGTCGGTGCTGGTTATTCAACTTGAATTGATTGCAGAGGACATTGAATATTTTTCGAAACATGCTTTGCTATGCAAATTTTTGGGAATGAGGGTCTTGCTCCAATTTCTGGATTCGTGGGCTCATTGTACTTGGTCTCCGGAGGGAGAAATGGAAATAATGTTGTTAGCTAACAACTATTTCATGGTGACATTTAATTGCATGGCGGAACACAATAGAGTGTTTGAAGGGGGGCCTTATTTTCACAACCAAGTTGGTCTTTTCATCAAACCTTGGCATGTTGGTTTTGATCCTTTTGAGGAGCTTCCAAATTGTGTGCCAGTGTGGGTTCGTCTCCCCAGATTTCTAGTGGGATTTTGGCGTAATGACATTTTGCATCGAGTTGCTTCGGTACTAGGAAAATCGATGGGTCCTTCTCAACAAACTCAAGATAGGAAGGTTATGACTTTTTCCTGTATTTGTGTTGAAATGGATTTAAATAACCCTCTTCCAGATTCTTTGGAAATTTGTGCGGGTTCATGCTCTTGGGTGCAACAACTTGACTATGAAACATTGCCCTTCCATTATTGTTTGTGTCGTGAGTATGGCCATTTACAGAGAAGATGTCTGAAGTCTAAACCTTATGGGACTCCGGCGGCGCAACCTCCACACAATCCTCCTAAGGCTGAAAAGATCAAGGATCCCGTTCTTGGTGAGGTTGTGGGTGCAGAAGGTTTTATTTCTGCTAAGGTTCGTAATAGGAATCGGGGTCAAAAGAGGACTTTTAAGGAGAGACAGTAAGGAGATTCTCTTAATAGGTTTGAGGTGCTAGATGATCTTGGTCAACAAGAGGTGAATCCAGGTATGTTGTTTCTAGATCAAGGTGGTTCAGACAAGGTTCAGGAAGGAATTACTCCAGAGTACAACCAATCTTCTCAAGAGACTGGGGTTGTGCAATTGGAGCCAGGTATGAGTTTGGTGGTTCATGGAGGGTTTGAGCCTATTGTGGATACAAAGATGGGGGAGGGAGAGATTTCCACTTCTTTTGAGAAAGTGGGGGTAGGCTTAGTAAAAGGCAATAAGGCTTCTCCTTTGCTGGGAATTCTTTAGGACCTAAAGAAAGGGGCTTCAGAGAAGTCCTCCAAAGTTGGGAGAAAGAAGGATTTGGAGAAAATAAAGTTAATGGGGGAGTCTTTGGTGGAGTCTGGGTCTGTAAAGACCCTAGATTCTCATTTTTCTAACCCTCCAAAATGATTGTTCTTTCTTGGAATGTAAGGGGCTTGAATAGTGGCCCTCGACAAAAAGTTGTTCGTGACTTGCTGAGAACTCATGCTTCTGATGTTCTTTTTTTACAAGAGACTAAGCTAATTGTTGAAGGTATGATTGGGTTGTTGCCTAAGTTGTGGGCGAAGGGCAGTTGTCAATGCATTGGGGCTCAAGGTAATGCAAGTGGGATGGCTTGCCTATGGAATCCTTTGAAGATTCGTCCTCTTTGGTGGGTGTCCTCCAAGTCTTCCACCTCTGTGGTTATCTCAAATCTAGAGTTGGGGAAAACTATTCTTCTCTCAAACATCTACGCACCTACTAATTTTCATGGTAACCAGTTATTGTGGTCTCATATTAGTTTTGTTCGGAGCCTGGCTCCTTTGTTCCCTTAGATTGTTGCGGGCGATTTCAATACCATTATTGATTTAGATGAGAAGAAGGGTGGTAATGCGAGATTGGAACCATCTTCTTTCCTCTTTCGTGATAGCATCTCTACTTTGAATCTGATTGACATTAAGCCTCAAAATGGGTAGTTTACTTGGAACTATAGGAGATTGGGGGAAAGCTGTATTGCCGAGAGACTTGACCATTTCTTGGTGTCCTGCTTCTGAGTTGGTGGAGCGATGTTTGCTAGTTTTGAGATTTTGGATTGGAGGGGTTCTGACCACTGGCCTATTAAGTTTTATGCTTCTTCAGTGCGGGTGGCTTGATCCCTATCTTTTAAGTTCTAGCTGATGTGGTTAAGAGACTCTTCTTTGCAGGTGCACATGGCAGAATGGTGGAGAAGGGGAAGACCTGATTTTGGCACTGCTATGTATTCCTTTTCTAAACTGCTGCAATTTGTAAAATATCAACTTAAAAGGTGGAATAGGCAGTGCTTTAGCAATATTTTTCATGCTAAGGGTGTTGCTAAGGCTGTTTTGGATAGAATCACTCGGGAAATAAGGGAGTTTGGTCTTTCTGAGGATTTACTAAGGGAGGAGGCCCAAGCCCAGAAAGCTCTAGAAGAATGTGAACTACGCGAGGAAATTTTTTGGAAACAAAAGGCTCGAGTTGAGTGGTTACAGGAGGGTGACAGAAAGACCGCTTTCTTCTTTAATTCAGTGAAAGCTAGGAGACATGGGAATTCTATGCCTATTATGGTGAATGATAGGGGTGAGCAGTTATCTTCTTTGTAGGATATGTCTAGAGAAGCTTCACAATTCTTTGCTTCTTTATTTTGTGAGGACTCTCAGGAGAGCTCAGTTGAAGAAATCCAAGTTCTCTCTTGTATTCCCTCTTTGGTCTCTATAGAAATGAATCAGCATCTCTTAAGGATTATCTCGTTGGAGGAATTAGAGGCTATTGTTTTCCAGATGAAGAAAGGGAAAGCCCCAGGTCCTGACGGTTTTTCGGTTGAATTTTATCAAGAGTTTTGGGATATCATCAAGTTGGACCTGTTGGAGGTGGTTCATGAGTCTATGAGAAACAAGCAAATGTTGCGGGTGTTAAACTCTACATTTCTTGCCCTCATTCCCAAATGTGAGGGGGTTGATCATCTGAACCAATTTAGACCTATTTCTCTATGTAATGTGGTGTATAAAATCATTTCCAAGCTGATTGCTGAGAGGCTGAAGCGATGGCTTGGAGGGCTTATTTCTGAAGAACAAAGTGGTTTTGTGGAGGATCGTCAAATCCTGGATGGGGTGGTCATTGCTTCAGAGACCATTCACTCTATGGCATCCTCGAAAGAAAAGGCTATGTTCGTCAAGCTTGATATGGCAAAGGCTTATGATAGGGTAAGGAGGTCTTTTTCCGAGGAAAATTCTTAGTGCTTTTGGTTTTTCTCAAGAGTGGATCCAGTGGGTTATGTGTTGTGTTACCTCCACTTCTTTCTCAGTTTTTATTAATGGAGAGCCTTCCTCTCTTTTTAGTGCTTCTAGGGGTCTTCGTCAAGGGGATCCCCTTTCTCTGTATTTATTTATCCTTCTTATAGAAGACCTGGGTAGACTAGTGAAACGTCATGTGGAGTTGGGTTTTATCCAAGGATGGAGATGGGGAAATGGTTTACCTCCTCAAATGCACCTACAATTTGTTGATGATACGACCTTAATGGGTCTAGCCAAGATTAGAGAAGCTTTAAATTTGCGTAGGGTTTTGGATATCTACCTTGCCGCTTCTGGTCAAAGGATTAATGAAGACAAATCCTCCATTTTCTTTTTTAATACTCCAAGGATTATTCAACAAAGGATAGCTCATATTTTGAGATTCCAAATTAGTTCTCTCCCTTTCACTTATCTTGGTATTCCTATCTCTGCTGGTAGACTTCCCAGGGATTCTTGGTAGAATATTTTGGACAAGTTTCATGCGAAGGTTAATCATTGGACTCATCGATGGTTATCTTTTGTTGGTCGTGTTCAGCTGTTAAAGTTTGTGGTGCAGGCTCTTCCTATTTACAGATGTATGTTACAGGTGGCACCAATTGGTTTTGTGAAGGAATTGGACTCTCTGGCTAGGCAATTCCTATGGGCGGGTAGCTTGTCTTCATCCAAGTGGAGCTTGGTTAAGTGGGAGGTTGTGTGTAGCCCAAGGCAGTTTGAGGGTCTTGGTTTGCGGCTGGTGACTTGGTCAGGGTTGGCTTTGGCTGCAAAGCTTTACTGGAGGTGGTGTATGGAGCAAGATCATCTCTGGGCCAAGATCTTATCTCACAAGTATATGTTTGGGGTTCAGAAGGAGGAGCTTCCCAGGTTTCCTCTGGTGGGGAAAGGTTATGTTATCTGGGGAACGCTTAAGAAAGGGGCTTCATTGATCAAGGATGGCCTATTCTGGATTTGTAATAGGGGGCTGAGGCTCTCTTTTAGTCTGATTCTTGGGATGGTTTCTCCCCCATTCTACATTAATACCCAAATTTGGTGGCTTTGCCTCATCACTTTTTGGAGATTGGTTGGTCAAGGGTGAGTGATTTTAAGATTTTTTATCCCTGTGGACAGGTGGAGGTGGCTAGGTGGAAGGACCCAAGTGATTGGCCTATTTGTGGGTTGGATGAGGATTGTGTTGTGTTGCATAATATTTTGGCTGGTAAACAATGCAATTCTCTTAGGGATAATGATATTCTGGCTTGGAGCTCGAATCCTAAGGGTGCTTTCACTATGGCTAGTGGTTATCAGGAGTTGCTATCTTGTAAGTTTTGGGGGGGTGGAGGTCCCTTGGTGGAAACATGTTTGGAACAAGTTTTCTTGGCCAAAGTGTAATTGTTTTGTGTGGACTTTGGCTTGGAACAAATGTTTGACTTGGGATAATCTTCGTAGGAGGGGATTCCAAGGTCCCTCCATGTGTGTCCTATGTGGCTGCAGTGAGGAGGATTCTTCCCATTTGTTCTTCAGGTGTTCCTATTCTCTGTTGCTTTGGCATTGGTGGTGGGGTGTTTGGAAACATCCTTGCATTCATGTGTCTTCTCTTGTTGAGTTTTGGGGTGGTCTGAGAAGACTCCCATCCCAGGCCTCCTTTCTCCAGATTATGTGGAGCATTGGCCCTACATTCATCCTTTGGCAAATTTGGCTGGAAAGGAATCATAGGATTTTTAGTGGAGATAAGATGATGGCTCAACAAGTTTGGCACAAAGTTGTGGGTATGATCCATGAGATTGTTGAAGCCAAATGTGAAGTGGTGTTTCCATTGGAAAGAAGTGATGATGAGATTGTGAAGAGATTGGGCTTGCAGGGGTTGAATCTAGTTTCTACATGTGTCAGAAGAGGAAGGAGGGCTAAAAAGAGGGTTCAAAGGGTTGGTTGATGGGTGCCTCCTCCAGCAGATTTATTGAAGATTAATACTGACGGTTCCTCTAGAGGTAACCTTGGACCTGCTGGGATTGGTGGAGTTGGTAGAGATTCTTCAGGCTCAGTCATTTTCTTGTTCTCCATTCATAAGGGGTGGTATTCAAACAACCTTACGGAAGGGTTGTAAATTCTCTGGGCTATTGAGCATGCTTGTACTTTTGGTTGGTGTAAGATTATCTGTGAATTAGACTCAGATTATTATTAATATGTTGCTCGAGCAAAGGGTGGCTGAGGCTAATTGGAAAATTGCGTTGGTGGTTCGACAGATCCTGCAGAGATGTGCTACTTTGGAAGTGGTGTCTTTTGTCCACATTCTAAGAGAATGGAATAAGGTGGCAAACTATTTGGCTAAGTGGGCTTCTAAGCATGAGGATGATTGGAGGATTGAGGGGTAGAGCCAATTATCCCCCGAGTATGTTCAAGAATTAGAGAAGGTCATAGCTGATGATATGGAGGGATGAGTTGTTGGCGGTTCTTTGGTGGGAGCCTGGGGTTCCTTGATTCCCATGTACTCTTAATTTCTTGATTTCAATAAAGTTTTTACCCCTTTTTAAAAAAAATAAAAAATAAAAATAACTATAGATGAATATGTTTACTCATTTAGTCTCTATTCTCTTCTTGTCTAACTAAAACACTCTTTTTGTAATGAGGAGCTAATTTTTAAAGATTTCATAAAGTTTGGGACCTATAACTCATATAAGTACACTAAAGCTATGCTAGATATTTTTCATTGAAGTAGTTGGCAGGTATGCATGCTAAAAAACACAAATCAAATTATAAATCACAAGATGAAAAATCCATTAAACCATCAAGCACAAGCTATCGCACCAAAAGGAGGAGGGGGTGGATCATCAAGGGGACATACATTAGCCCAATAAAAGAGCTTGCTTGAGAAGGGTCTATAACTATCTTAAGCATGATAAACAACAAGAGTGTTAATCACACCAAAATGCTGAGAGGGGGAAGCGGGGGCTGAATCAGTATACACTAAAACTTAAACATTTCCATTTGCAGATTAAATATCAAATCACATTAACTGAAAGAAGAGAAAAAATGAAAACATGCACCACATAATGACACCGAGAGTTTTATGTGGAAAACCCAATAAGGGAAAAACCACAATGAGAGTTAACTCACAATATACATGAAACTCACTGCTTACAAAAATTACAATGTTGTTTAAGGCTCATTGTCTAAGCACTTCAGACTAAGGTGCACAACAGTAGGGCAAGATACAAAGACTTGTTGAGACTTTCTATCTCAAAGCAAGATACATGAAAATTATAATGAAAACCATGAGCATGAACTGCTATAAAGAAGCATCCAACATATGTTGATGTTGCAATCCCTTTTTCGCACAATCACTCCATCATACTGACTTCGCACACTTCATATTCAACATACTACTCAATCTCAATTCTCTGTACTTAGTTGCATTCACAAATAAATTTTTTCTTCTATAAATACCCTCCTCAATAAGACAAAACCTCAATTAGGTCAGCTCCAAGATGACTTTTAGATGAAACATATGATACTACATAGGTTGGCTCCAAACATATACATTATGAGGAGAAAATGAGTCACAAATCAACATAAGACATAACATGACCAAAAAGCATCACAACACATTCCCCAAAGGAAAATTAATTAATCAAGATCAACCACATACGAAGGAAACATGATTGTCGGCCCAAACAATGACAACACCACCACAACTGCCAATTGTTCAACTTTACACCATTGGGGAGAAATAAAAAGAATCATGTGGAACAAGACGTGAATAATGTAGTCTATGCACAATACCTCTTCAACCATATTCTGAAGTATCTGATCATTAAGTGTTGGCACAAGAAGAGAAACATATGTTCGGTGGAACAATTAAGCATCTAGAACCAGTTGTACTACATTTTCCTTTGAAAAATACACTTGTGGACCACCAAAACACATGATACAATAATATAGTATGCACTTAACATCACTAAATATGTCCATGAAACCATAAGGCCAAAACTTCACTTTCAGAGGAATGCAAAGCATTCCAACATGCCTTCATCAATACTTTACTCTGCCAGAACACATATCAGAACTCTATCTCTTATAACTTTCATTATACAAGGTGTAATGACTTGAATTCTTGGATATATAACACAGGTTCACATCTCGACCATCTTATCTTTTGAACTGCAAAACAAAATCTTACTATACAGAAGGATGCAAAACAAAATACCATGACTTTATCTAAAATATACAATGTGAATGCCTTAGCAAATCTTATGTAACTTATCTCAATGTGCAAAACACCAAAAAGGAATGATATCAATGTAGGCATGCAAGAAACATATTGGACCCACCTCTGCATCACACATAGACACTAGACTGGTCACCATTCTACCTCATATTGCACTAGCTAATATCTCTATACATCAACTATCTCCAGAGTATTATACAATCTTCAACATATATAATAGACATCAATGGTGACACATCTTGAGTTGACATCAATGACAACACATCTTGCCAACAATCTCCCCTTTTGTCATTGATGGAAACACACATATATCTACAATACTTCTCTCCCCCTTTGACATCAAGGGAAAAGGGCATAATATCTTCTACTCATATTATCCCAAAAAATGTATGAACTCCCCCTTACTGTATGATTTCTTACAAAAATACACTCCCCTTGAGATGGAGATTCCCAAAAATAGATGCTATGTACAAAATATTTTCAACAAAAACCCAAAAAGATGTTGAAATCCTCTACAAAACTATACAAAGACAAAATTGTCTTATCTATACCTTTGTAACTTAGATGGTAGAATATTCTTGTAAATTACCTTAAGGTGTGCCAGAGTTGCAATCCAATTTTCTTTTGCTAAGGTGAGAATGTGATTTTGGCATTCAAGCTGCATGCATAAGTCCTGAGCCTCATCCACATTGCTTGGAGTCTTCATTTTCTCATCAACTTTTTCTACTTCAACAAGCAACCCAGATAATGAAGCAAGTCTCAAGTTGACTTTTTCACTTAGCTGACTAAATTGCTTCTTTATTTGCTCTCTCTAGTCTAGATGCAATGACAACTACACATGAATATTTTCTAATTGTGCCCTAGTTGATTCATCCTTATCTTTTGAAAAATCATATATCTCTACCAATTGAATAATTTGTGACTCAATGGATTCAATGTGATCTTTGATATTCTTGGTGAAGTTTGGCCATTTCAAATAGAACTAGTATAAAGCAGTAACTTCATTGATACATTACTTGAATGCATTTTTAATTTTTCTTGTAATTTATTGTGTGCACTAGCACATTGGTCAGATGCTTCAATCATTCTTTTGTCATTTATCTTCCTCAAGGCCTCTTTCTCTACCTTTTTCTCAATGTGTGAAGAATTATCCTTAAAAGAATCCATCAAAAGCTTCAATTTATGTTTTGGAGGAAAGGAAGAATCTATGTTTACCTTGGGTAAACCCTCCTGAATGAACTTCACAACATCATCAATTAATCCACTCTTCTTGACATGTTCTTGTAGAATCTCCCTCCTTACGGAAGCATGTAATATCTCCAAGCTGTAACTTATGAAGGGAAGAAATTTTTGATAATTCAACTTTTCCTTCATGAGAAGGAATTTGTAGAAGCTGGGGTGTCACCACAAGTTGGAACTGCATCAACAAAGTCAATAGGTCCTTAAAGAAATATGATGATGAAGAACCTTGACCTATAGAAGCATCTTGCTTCTTAATTATTTTCTCTTTGCATCCTGAACTATCTCAGGATTATCCTCTCTCATCTTCTCATCATTTCTTGAATTCTTCGAAGGAGGAATTTTATGTTCTTTACTAGAATTAGCATTCTCGGGAGGAGGGACACCTACTACACCTTGATTTATTGTACCTTGTGCACCAGTATTCTTTGGAGGAGTAGCCTCCTCATTTTCCTAATCATTTTTCTCTTTATTTTTTTATCTTCTTCCATCTCCATATTGGAGACTTCTTGTATTTTGTGCACACCGAAGACACCTTCTTCTTGAAGTCTGGAGGGTCCTTGTACTTCTTACCGACCAAATATATTTTTCTCAATTGTATTTTTTGGAAAAGGCTTATTTTTAGTTTCTTGTTCATCTAGAGGCACTTGTGCATTTATTTCAACATTAGTATCATGCATTTTTGGAGGCATTGTGAATCAACATCACCTTCATTTTTCAATTCATTAATGATTTTCTTTGTGGTCAGTCTCACTCTAGATCTTCCTTTTGAAATCTTCATCCATGCTCATAAGTAGATCTATTCTTCTTTTAGTGCGGATCTCCTTTGCTTGTGTCTAGACAATTTTTTGTTTTTCTTCCTTGGAGATAGAGATCCCAGATTTTTCAATTGCTTTTTGTTTTATTTCTTCATCAGCTTTGATAGCTTCTTCTCTTCTCTACCTCAAAGCCTTAGAAAGGTTGTTTGGAGACTTGTCAACAATGTCATTGAAGGGAATGTTCTGCATGAGCATATATTCAATGACACCCTTCTCAATTGTCTTCTTATCTTCTGAAGGGACATTCAGATGTAGCTCCATTATACTATGTAGTAGGATAAACTCAACAATTCCATTTAAGATGGATCCAAAAATCAAGGGGTTCATGTGTGTCTGAAGGGGTTTTCTCAGTCTTCTCCTCAACAATCTATTTTCCTTTCTTCTTCTACAAGAGGATTTCTTCTTCTTCTCCTTGTCTTGTTCTTTTCTTTCTTTTCTTCAAAGAAAATATTGTACTTCTTCTTATTCATCCTCTTCATCATCATTCACATTCACATGATTAATCTTTTCTCTTGTTGCTTTCTGATTAGATCTTGGATTCTTCCTTTCTATAGTCTTAGTTTGTGTCGGTACTTTAGTAGCAACTCTTCGTCTACTAGGAGGTGTTTGAGTGGGTCTAAAAAATGCGGTAGTGACAGAGGCAGATCTACTTGTCCTTCTAAGAGCTGGTGTAGTAGTAGTGGCTTGTGAAACTTCTACAGGACCCTCAGAAGTGCCAAACACCTTTTTCAACTTAGAAATCATCTTCCCCACATTTGGTATCTTCTCCACCTTTTCTTCAACCTTCTTGATTTTCTTGTTGGTTATTGCATCATATTTCCAAACCTTTCAATAGTGGGATCCCTAGGTTTGCTGAGCAAAATGTTAGCATATGCAATCTAGTCAGGTCAAGAGACATCATAGGGAAACTTTGTTATCCATGAATTTCTTGATTCAACTGCATACACATAACAATTGTCTTTATCCACCATAAAAGTGATCTCATTCTTATATTTCTCCACAACTTGTGAGGTATCCTATCCCTCTTTTGCATTACATTTTAAAATGTTTTAAAGAAACCCCAAAACATTGTGTCACATTATTTGGTATCCAAAAAGCTATGCATGTGATCCCTAATATATTGTGCAACAAAAATATCCCTTCTCCATACCACATTCTTCGAAACAGGCATTTATTTCATGAAATAGAACATAAGGAAAGTAATCAAGTTCCATATCGGAAATTGTTTCCTGTATCCTTGGTTCTTTTTAGATTCTCCAAAAATTGTTGTTGCAAGAGCTCACAAAGATCATATGTAATGTTTTTCTTCCTTCACCATCTGATGAGAAATGTAGATGGCGGTGGAAGTAGTAGATCCTTCCTTGTTTGTGTAGTAAAACTTGTATGCAATACCCATCATGGCATATCCAACCCCTAAGAGATGTCATCCACAATTAGGGTTCTTTTGTCGAATTTAGCTCTGATAAGCTTCATAACTTCTTCATTCTTCATGGCCTTCAATGTTGACACAAGTCTCGTGGAGCATAATCCAGTCACAACCCTGATAGCTTCCTTTGTGATTAGGTGGGGTTGATCAAGCCAAAAGATATCTTCATGAATTTGGATCAAGGAATTTCTAACCCATTAATCTTTGAAGCAAAAGTTGGGGAAACCCTTCCACACATCTAAACCTTTTGCTTCCACATTTACATACTCTAGCTTGAGCTGAAAATCATCACCCAAGAGATGATTGTATCTGAACTCTTCCATCTTTAGATGGTTGTACTCATTTAGCTTTGAGTGAATGTAGATGTAAACATCTTCCGAATGCAACACATTGATAAGAACACGAGAGAACACTCCATCCTTGTTGATCACAATGGATATGTATGGATGTTTCTTGACTTTTGGCCTTGGCTTCTCAACAACATCAATGATAATTGGTGTAACCATAATAGCACTTTCTGAATTTTAGGGTTTTACAAGAAAATCATAGAAATACTAGTGAATACTGTCATTAGGGTTTACATGCAACACGTTGAAAACCTTCTTCTCTTTCTTAGCACTTGCATACACTTGATATCTTTCAAATAAAATAAATTTTGATCAAATAGGGACTAAATATGCTTTTCACACCAACCCTAGTCACTCCATATTAAATGCATTTCTTAGATCTTGGCACATGCAACTTTTAACTATCTGAGATATCACAGGGATCCATGATCATTCAACAAAATTCTGTAGAGTGTATTTTCTCTGGAACCTTGAGCAAACAAACCCATATCACCATTGACCATTATGTTGAAGACTTCAACATCATATGCTTCACAAGGGTTTGAAAAAGTTTTGCAATTGAAACTCTCCCTGAGCTAATAGTTTCTTTTCAGTTACCAGATGATCCATTTGCACCAGGTGGAGGTACAAATTATTTCTTTGCTTCACTTTATTTCTTTTTCTGCCATACCTTGTTCATTATCTTCTTTTGCTGATTAGAGTCAATCTTCTTTTGAGGAGCATAAGGTCTTACATTATTTCCCTTGCAAAACCTTGCAATGTGTCTAGGTTTATTACAATTGTAGCATGTGATACTAGTTTGTAGAGCATAATTACTTCTTCTCACGGTAGATCTACAATCAATAAACCTATGACCAAATTTTTTGCATGTGTAGCAGTAACCATAAAAGGATTGAGAAGTCATAACATTACTATTCCTTATCACTTTACTTATACATTCATTAGCCTTATGACCAAATTTATTGCAAACATAGCACCAGCCATGAAATTATTGAAAGTTCATAGCATTGTACCTTGGAAGCCTAAATAAAATTTGACTCATCTTTCTTCTACATTCAACAACCTTGTGTCCAAAATTATTGCAAGAATACTAATAGCCTTGAAAAGATTGATTTAACCTGGTAGGGGCATCCTATCTACCTTGTGGAGGACCTCTGAATCCTTTGTATCTCTAGATAGGAATGAATCCACTTCCTTTCTTGCTATTTTTATTTTTCTTTACATCTTCAGAGGATATCTCCTTAGGTTCTTCAGTGTAGGCTTTCTCCTCCTTTGTTTCAAACTTTCCCTCTATTCTAAAATTTTCATATAATTTTGCAAAAGCATTGGATGATGGAATTTTTCCTTTTAGAAAAAAAAACCAATTTTTTCTTTTGATGAATTTTGAGAGTTAATCAACTCAACAAGAATTACATAGCCTCCTTTCAGTTTTAAGCCTTTGTCAATTTTCTCTTTTTCTTTTTCTAGCTCATTTCTCAGAGTAACAATATCTTCCTCAAGCTTTAAACATTCAACTACTTTATCATTGAGCTTGGTATTCAAGCAATACTCAATCCTCTTACCTTATTCAACTTTGAATTTAAAATTAGAGATCAAATCTTCTGCCTCTTGAGTTTAATTTCACATCCTTCATCTCCTATTTGAGCTTTCAGTTTTCCAATTTTTTCTTTTGATCTTCTATCTTGTGCCTTTAATTTGGTAATTATCTCCTCTGATATTTCAAGCATGACCTCATATTTCATCTTCAATGTTCTTGCTTCATCAAAATATTCAAGAGTTGACCAGATTTCTCCTTCAACGTCTACCTCACAATCATTTGGATTGATGTCCCAACCTTCAGGTTCCATTAACTCTAGATCTGGTTTTGGAATAAACATATCATTGATCTTTTCTATAGACCCCATGTGTTCAAGTGTAGGATCTGCCTCAACTATTAGGCTTCTCAAAGGTACTTGGATCTGATACCAATTTTTGAACACACTGAAATGTTGAGAAGGGGGGGGGTGAATCAATATACACTAAAACTTAAAATTTTCCATTTGCAGATTAAATATCAAATCACATTAACTAAAAGAAGAGTAGAAATGAAAACATGTACCACACAAGGACACCAATATTTTTAAATGGAAAACCCAATGAGGGAAAAACCATGGTGGGAGTTAACTCATAGTATATGAAGCTCACTACTTGAAAAAATTACAATACTATTTAAGGCTCACTGCCTAAGGATTTGTAGACTAAGGTGCACAACCTAAGGGTAAGATAAAAGGACCTGTTGAGACTCACTATCTTAGAGCAGGATACATGAAAATTATAATAAAAAACATGAGCATGAACTACTATAAAGAACCATCCAACATATGTTGATGTTGTAGTCCCTTTTTCACACAATCACTCCATCATACTGACTTCACACGCTTCATATTCAACATACTGCTCAATATCAATTCTTTGTACTTAGTTACATTCATAAATAAAATTTTTATTCTATAAATACCCTCTGCAACAACACAAAACCTCAATTAGGCTGGCTCCAAGATGACCTTTAGATGAAACATATGATACTAGACAAGTCAACTCCAAACATATGCACATTATGAAGATAAAATGAGTTGTGTATCAACACATGACATGACAGGACCAAAAAGCATCACAACACATCCTCCAAAGCAAAATTAATTAATCAGGATTAACCGTAGACAAAGGAAACACGACTGTCAACCAAACAATGACATCACCACACCTACCAACTGTTCAACTTTACACCACCAGGGAGAAACCAAAAGCATCAAGTAGACCAAGATGTGAATAATGCAGTCTATGCACAACACCTCTTCAACCATCTTCTAAAGTATCTAATCATTAAGTGCTAGTGCAAGAAGAGAAACATATGTTTTGTGGAACAATTAAGCATCCATAACTAGTTGTACTACATTTTCCTTTGAAAAATACACTACAGACCACTAGAACACATGATACAATAAAATAGTATGCATTGAACATCACTAAATATGTCCACAAAACCGCAAGGCCAAAAATTCACTTCCGAAGGAATGCAGAGCATTCCAACATGCCTCCATCAATACTTTACTTTGCCATAGCATAAACCAAAACTCTATCACTTATAACTTTCATTGTAGGTGTAATGACTTGAATTATTGGATATAACACCTTCACATCTTAACCATCTTATCTTTTGAACTACAAGACAAAATCTTGCTCTGCATAAGGATGCAAATGAAAATACCATGATTGTATCTTAGAGTATACACTACGAATGACTTAGAAAATATTCTACATCTTATCTCAATGTGTGGTACACCAAACAAGAATGATATCAATGTAAGCATGTAGGAAACATATTAGAACAAGTGTACACACATATAAATCAGGTTGATCACCATTCTACCTCATATTGCATTGCTATCTTGCACTAGTTGATATCTCTATACATCAACTATCTCTGGAGTATTATACAATCTTCAACACATATAATAGAAATCATTGGCAACAAATCTTGAGTTGACATCAATGACAACACATATTGCCAACAAAGAGTCACAAGCACACCCCACCCAAGAGGTGGATGCACAATAGTTCTATTGTTAATGCCATCTTAGGTAGGAGAAGGCCACCCAAAATCCTGATAACAATATTTTCACACAACAACAAAGTACAACCTCTCTACCAAGAAGGATGGGAGACATGGCCTTAAGACTATGTAAATGAGTCATCCACCACAATCCTAGTGGCAATAAGAACTAGGATGGGTGTGTAAGCATGCAATTTAAAAAAGAAAAGAAAATAAAAGACTGAAAAACATAAAAAGCTATTAAATCTAAATTCTTATTTTACCGATCCCACTGCAAACCTCAAAAAAATAACATTTCTTTGTATTTGGATGTGGATGTTAAATCTCAACAACATAACAATATGATTGATGATTGATTGATTTATGATTTTGACAGAGTTGATTTGCATAAGATTTGAGATATGAAAATGACGAAGAAAAGACTATACTTATAAACTTTTCGAGGAAAAATCAAATGGAAGATGAAGATAAAAATAAAGACTTAACTAATATTGGAATCAAATCAACTGAAAATAGAATTTTTCCAATTTGTCATGAGAGGTTAATATTGAATTTTCTAATTGAAATGATGGATAAATGCGCACATGAAGTTTCTAATTTCATGCTTAGTTAACCAATGAAGAGTGAAGAGGTTTCTAAAATGGAAGAAGTGTTAACTTGATGGAAGAAAGGGTTTCTAAATGAAGACTAAGCTAACTGATTAGTGATGATGGAGTTGATTGAAGAGATGAAATGGAAATTATTTGAATTTTTTTGGAATTTAGATCACATTTAATTAAATAATAAAATACTATTTAATTAAATTATTTAATTAAATGGATAAATGGGAATCATTAATTAATAAATGATTTGTGATGTGATAAATGGATAATAAGTAATAAATAATATATAATGATTAAATCATAAATGATATTTGATAAGCAATGATTGTTAATTAATTATGTGATCAATGATAAAAGGAAATTATTAAATGATTATTAACTAATTAGGTGATAAATGATAAATAGATGCAATTAACGATGAAATGATGATGATTAGGGTTTGGTGGAATAATTTAGGTGTCTAAATTTTTCCCCTCTTTGAAGCAATGTTCAAAGTAACATTGTTTCAAAGAAAATAAAAGTAGCCAAGAAGAAAAAATAGAAGATAAGAAGAAGATGATGATGTACTCGAGTCGGGTGAGAAATGATAATTAGAAAAGATGAGATGATTGATGCCCCCTCAAGAGATTATCTATGCATTAACTGCATGAGTGATCTCTCAAAAGAGAGGAAGAATAAAATGTTAGATGAAAGATGGAAAATGATGGTTGAAAAATATTAAAATATGAATACAAGAAAAATGATTATGAATGCAATGGTGATGATGTGTTATGTTGACTTTGGGATTAACAACCTTTATTTGATATAGCAACAAATATTATGCACTAGGGTATAGAAGACCAAGGTGACAATATATCCAATACATGGAATGACTCAAAAGCAAAAAAACAACATAAAATAGGATGCACCAACACCCACAAGGCATATGACACTCTTGGTGTATTTGTGATGAGACAACCATCAAACATGACACACAAAACTATATACCTTTCCCTAGGTTATGCCACATCAAAGCACACCATGATATGAAATGATCATGGTGACCTTGAATAGGCATAGTGTGGGTCAAAAGATAAAGATAAATAAAGATGAAAAGATAAAAAAGATAAACCAAAGAAAAGGACAAGTAATGATCAATATACACACAACAATACTATCTTTTGTGAAGGTGCAAAAAGGACTAAATGATGAATATGGATCATGTTTGGTTTTAGGAAGGAAACATCTTGTATAAGACAAATGTCTTATTTTGAGAAGGAAACATACCATATATGAAAAGTGATGGGTGATAAGGAATGTTTCTAATGAAAAATGATTGTTTTGACTACATGTTATCTAGGTTGATGTCGATCTCTAAGATTTTATGTTGAAGGTGCACATTTCAAGTGTGTTTGTTTGATGGTTTGAAGCACATGTCTATGTTTGGATTTTTTCTTGTGTTTATTGATGGGGTGGTATTCTATGGATGGTATACTATAAAGGTCATGAAAAATGAAAATTAATGAAAGATACACACAAGAAAGCAAGCAAGCATGCACAATGATACAAAGAAAAACATGATTTTTCCCCTAGTCAAGCTAAAAACCAATTGATTGATTGCTGGTAATAATGATAACATTATTGATATGGGAAGGACACATCCTAAAAAAAATGTGAGGATTGGGAAAGACATATCCCGATGATGATAATGTGACTAAAGGATCAAGTTTTGCAAAAAAATTTGGGAACAAAACCAATGTATGTTTTGGATAATGTGCTAGATTGCATAGCAAGATTGTATGGATTAGGATTGTTTCATTTGGATGGACTAATTTTTGGATTGGATGGGCTAGTGGATGGATGTTGGATAGATGGATTAGAATCCTTGAACCAATGACAAAGGAAAACCATTTCTTGTGATAGGTATGAAGGGGTAAGGGATTTATTTGGTAGAGGATAAGAGACATGAGGATTATTGGATGGAGGATTTAGAATATGATCTCCAAGGACTATCTCGCACAAGAATAACTTGTTTTCTCTAAGATACAAGTTTTGATAATGCTATATAGACAATGACATGATGTTTGATGGTGCATGTAAAAAGGGTGGACATTTCAAGAGTTTTTCAAAGCATGATTTAAGTTTGTGCCCTAGTCCTTATCAAGATCGAGGTAGGTAGGGAAGATGGGTGGAAATGATATGGATTGGATGGATGGATTAAAATATTATAAAAAAGGTATGGAAGATGAGACAAATTTCCCCCAAGTGTAATGGTCCACATAGGTAACCGGTCTTACACATGTCATCTATTTTCCAGGTTTTCATCACAATACTTATCCAAAGTGCCATAAGAATGGTTTTCACTATTGGATGAATTTTTCTCTTTACTATTTTTTTTTGTATTTTTGAATTTATCATTTTTTAGTATTTTCTAGATGGCCTTGATGTTTGTATGATCACTTATTATTCTAAATCCTTTGATGTTGTTGATTTAGATGTTGGTGTCATGATATGCCAATACTAACCTCTATGGAGGAAGTGCCTTGTCAGGATCACAGTGCTTGTATATAACCCAATGATGCCATTCTAATCCTTTTTGATATCGAGTTGGTCTTATCAGAATATGCACATCATGATAGAGTTACATGAGAGTCCTTATCATAAAGTGTTTTTGTTAGGATGTGATGGATTTATGATGTAGGATTTTTGGAATTTAGATGAGACGTTGGATTATGATGGGTGATGGTAGATGTGGATGGATTATTTGGCATTTTGGATGTAGGGATTCTTATTTTCCAAGCTTGGGATGGTGGATGATGGAGTTCGGATTTTGGATTGGGATAGTGTTGGGAAGCCAACATTTTTATATCCCTTGCATGATGGGATTGATGACCATTTTGAAAGAGGTGGACACTTGTAATATGTAGGAGACCTCTTTTCTCATGGCTCCACATTTTGATTGATTATTGGATTTGAACTCTTTTCTTTGTTTGATCTAGTTTTTTTAGGATCCATTTTAACTTCATTTGTCCACTTGAATTTTTTCTTGATTCAATGGATTTTGACATTTGATTTTGGATTTTAGATTTGTAAGACTTTTATTTTTGTTAGTTCCAATTGATGGGTTTAATGATTTTTGAATGATGGTTTATGGTGTGGATGAGAGGAGTGTTGGAAACAGCCTTATGGTAAGGACTACTCATGGCCCCCATTTCGATGGTAGTATTGGATGAAGTTTCCCCTAATATAATGGAGGTATCAATAACATAATTTGAGTTGTTTATTGATGAATAACTAAGACATTGATATCTAGTATTTTCATGAAATTATATTGGTTCTAAGATCCCTTGCTCATGTAGGCTTAATCCTCTTCCTTGATACTGCATGCTTGGGATATTATATTTGTGATGGGATATTTTTTGTTTTGGAAAAAATATTCTAACCATATTTGTGTAGTTGGAAACCCTCTATGTTTGTTATTTTCTCATTTATAAGAAATCCTAGTTTGATAAAAGTAGATGATCCTAGTTGATAGGATATTGTGGATTTCTCCTTTTCCATGCTTGTTTCTTCTTGATCATTTGGGATGTCTATGTGATTCATGGTAGCTTTTGTATCTTATTTTTTGATATGATCCTTGTCATTTGTTTGATTATCTATGTGTCCTAGGGAGGAAAGTGTCTCATCTTAGGAAATGGAGGCGATTGGATTATGGATAGGATCAACTATAATTTTGTGATCATAAATGGGATAAATATGGATGAGGGGATCATCTTGGATTTATTCATCATAGGTAGGATCTTTCTTAAATATTGGATCATCTTGGATGTCATGATTAGAGATGAGATCTTGATCAAAGACCACATTAACTTGGATACCATGATCATCTAAAGGGTATTTTTGGATGGACTCAAAGAGAGGATCATGATCAAGGATTGGATAATCATGGACAATATAAATAGGATCTTGATCAAGGCTCAAATTATCTCATATATCATGACCATCTATAGGGATTTTTTTGGTAACTTGATATTGACTTATCTTAGATTTTATTTCATCATGCTTTGGACTTTTCCCTTGGGACATATCCAATAGTTTAGTTTATGTGATTTTAGATATGAATAGGAGATTCTTTGATGGACTTGGGATTTTGGCATGGCAATAATGGATTTTGGATAGGAAGATATTTTTTGAGATTGATAGGTGATGGAGGGCATGATGGGGGAAATGTTTGGATGGTGTAGGATTAGCAATGGGATGAGATTACCTAACATTTTTTTCATATCAAAGTTTAAGATCATTTACCATTATTCCTTGAAGAACATTGCTAAAGGTGTTTTATTGGATGGATTTATGGATCTTAAAGGATGGAGTGGATTGCAATGGTTTAGTGGATGAAGGATTGGGATAGGAAGTGAATGCTATAAAAATTTCTTGGTTTGGTGATGGGATAAAAATTTGGGATATGTGTGGGACATAGGGATGTGTGATATGGCTTTGTGTTGAGGAAGGATTTGGATGAAGGATTAGATTCACTTGTCAAGGTTAAGATGATGAAAACTAATGGATGTTTTTTGTGCTTGGGGATTAATGGTATAGATTGTGTCAACTGAATCTTGATATTGAGGGTAGATGGATGGATGAATAGAGCTTATGGGTTGTTGGAAAGGTGGTTCTTGTTGTTGGAAAAGTGATTATTAGAATGAAGGGTAGACAAATGGGTGACTAGAGATTATGGTTTGTTGGTATTGATGGGATATATATTGATGACTAGGGATTGTGACTTGTTGGTATTGAGGATAGATGGATGGATTACTAGATCTTGTAGGTTGTTGGTATTGAGGATTGAAGGATGGGTTATTATGAATTGTGGGTTTTTGGTAATGATGGAACATAGATGGATGAAACTTGCTTAAGGAAATATAATCTAAGGTTTGATAATCATAAGGTTCATACTCTGGTTGATAAAAAATACTCTTATTATCATCAAAGGGGTCATACTCTAGTTGATCAACAAGGCTCTCATTATCATCATTGGAGAAGGGGATTTCAGTCTGAATAAGGAGACTATCAAGGTAAGATGAAGGAATGGTTATGAATTTGTATTAGGATGGACAATGAGATGGTTTGGATGGATAAGCTGGTGAAGTTTGGGTTTGGATGCAAAGGATGGTTAAAATTT
>VDFB02179234.1:110495214-110561917 GCA_007258455.2 Sequoia sempervirens | reverse complement strand
TACACACCCATCCTAGGTCTTATTGCCACTAGCATTGTGGTGGATGGCTCATTTACATAGTCTTAAGGCCATGTCTCCCATCCTTCTTGGTAGAGAGGTTGTACTTTGTTGTTGTATGAAAATATTGTTATCAGGATTTTGGGTGGCCTTCTCCTACCAAAGATGGCATTGACAATAGAACTATTGTCCATCCACCTCTTGGGTGGGGTGTGCTTGTGACTCTTTGTTGGAAATATGTGTTGGCATTGATTTCAACTCAAGATTTTTTGCCATTGATGTATATTATATGTGTTGAAGATTGTATAATACTCCAGAGATAGTTGATGTATAGAGATATCAACTAGTGCAAGATAGCAATGCAATATGAGGTAGAATGGTGATCAAATTGATGTCTATGTGTGTACACTTGTTCCAATATGTTTCCTACATGCCTACATTGATATCATTCATGTTTGGTGTACCACACATTGAGATAAGATGTAGAATATTTTCTAAGTCATTCGTAGTGTATACTCTAAGATACAATCATGGTATTTTCATTTTCATCCTTCTGTAGAGCAAGATTTTGTCTTGTGGTTCAAAATATAATATGGTTAAGATGTGAAGGTGTTATATCCAAGAATTCAATTCATTACACTTACAATGAAAGTTATAAGTGATAGAGTTTTGGTCTATGCTATGGCAAAGTAAAGTATTGATGAAGGCATGTTGGAATGCTTTGCATTCCTTCAGAAGTGAATTTTTGGCCTTGCAGTTTTATGGACATATTTAGTGATGTTCAATGCATACTATATTATTGTATCATGTGTTCTAGTGGTCTGCAGTGTAGTTTTCAAAGGACAATGTAGTACAACTAGTTGTGGATGCTTAATTGTTCCACAAAACATATGTTTCTCTTCTTGCACTAGCACTTAATGATTAGATACTTTAGAAGATGGTTGAAGAGGTGTTGTGCATAGACTACATTATTCACATCTTGGCCTACTTGATGCTTTTGGTTTCTCCCTGGTGGTGTAAAGTTGAACAGTTGGTAGTTGTGGTGATGTTGTCATTGTTTGGGTTGACAGTCGTGTTTCCTTTGTCTACGGTTGATCCTGATTAATTAATTTTGCTTTGGAGGATGTGTTGTGATGATTTTTGGTCCTGTCATGTCATGTGTTGATACAAAACTCATTTTATCTTTATAATGTACATATGTTTGGAGCTGACTTGTCTAGTATCATATGTTTCATCTAAAGGTCATCTTGGAGCCAACCTAATTGAGGTTTTGTGTTGTTGCAGAGGATATGTATAGAATAAAAAATTTATTTATGAATGTAACTAAGTACAAAGAATTGATATTGAGTAGTATGTTGAATATGAAGTTATTATTGAAGTCGGTATATGATGTGTTGGAAATAGGATGCCATTTAATTGCAAATCCTAAGCATTAATTATTCCATGTATCTCCTAAGTTCTTGGAATGTGTTCAACATTTGAGTATCGAGCAAGGTTGGGTAGAGTATTGGGATGCCATTCTCTTAAAGTTTGAAGGATTTATTAGCTTAGTGGGAGCTCTTATTATTTTAGTAATTTGCTAATTTTGGAATTAAGTTTTTGTTACAATGAATTCAAGGTTAGATATTGAAAAGTTCAATGGTTCTAACTATGAAATGTGGAAATTAAAAATGGAAGATCTTCTTGAAGAAAGAGATCAATGGTTAGCGGTTAATAATGAGACAAAGACACCTACAACTATTTCAGATGAAGATTGGGCTAAGTTAGATAAGAAGGCAAGATGAACAATTAGGTTATGTCTTGTTGATGTTGTTCTCTTAAATGTTTTTGATGAAACCACTGCATATAAATTATGGAAGAGAATAGGGGATATTTATCAAACTAAGAGTCTCACCAATAAGTTGTATTTGAAAAGGTAGTTGTATTCATTGAAAATGAAAGATGGTGAATCTATTGCACAACATTTAAATGCTCAATTTAATTCTCAATCGAGTTAGCATCTGGTCTTAAAAGTACAGAGGATGAGGATAAATGCATTTTATTACTTTGTTCTTTGCAAATTCTTGGGAAAATCTAATTGTTGCAATTAGTGGTAATGGTGCAGATCCAAAGATGGACAACATTATTCCTACTCTCTTGTCAGAGGAGATGAGGAGGAAGTCTAAGGAGGAAATCCAAGATGCCTTGTTTGTAAAAGGTAGGCCTAAGAAAAAGGAGCCTAAGGGAAACAAGGAAGGGAAGGGTAAGTCAAAAGGATGAAGTAAGGTAAAGTGTTGGAACTGTGGGAAACCAGGACATGTGAAGAAGGATTGTAAGAACAAGAAAGAGATTTTTGATTCTTCTACAGAGGAGTCCTCGGATAATAGTAATGATGCATTGGTTATTTCAGCTAATATTGTTTGTGATAACTCTTTGCTTCATGTTTTAGAGTAATCTTCATGGAGAGGATGATAGTCACGATGCCATGTGTAACTCGGTACCATGGTTTAGTGGGAGTTGTTGGTAGTGACTTGGATGCATCATTGGTAAGGTTATCTTCATGTGATTGGGGATATGGTTTGTTCTTGGTTTAGAGTGGTTGCTATTATGTCATGGTTTAACTCCTAATTCTATATTAGAGTTTTGGCATATTACATGGTTCTCTTGAGACTAGGATTTATAAGTATGTTATGATGCATGTGATCTCCTAAGAGGAGATGGTTAGATCATGGATGTCATGTTTATGTTCAAGGTTGGAGCTTTGACATTGATCTTGTGTGTTTCTCTTAAGTATTGGGTACATTAATCATTTGTTTGATTACTTCATCAAAGTGTTGTGTTGCATTTGGATTTTGGCATGGATTGGTTGGTTACAGGTCCTCATGGATACTTGGAGAAATAGGTGAGGTTGGAGTTCTCTTGTGGTAAAAGACATTTGTTCGAATGGTTACTTGTAAGAAAAAAATTTCAACAGAAAAGACCGAGGAGCCTACACCTTGGTTGAATGTGAATTCAACACTCTCGGTGGTTTAGCATGCCTCTAAAGAAGCGGTTTGGATATAGAGGCTTGGGAAAGGTATTGGTTTGGTTGATAATGGGAAGGTATTAATTGAGAAAGTTAACACTTTAATTAATGTTACATATTATCTTATGAAACCAGTTACTTCAGATAAGTTCTCTTGGTTTTAATCATTTGCTTGGAGCTTCATGATTATGCAGGTTGCATTTGAAGTTAGCATGGTTTGATTAGTTGGTGCAAGAAGGCAATTGGCTTTGAGTCTTGTAATTGTTTTATTATTCCTTGTTTAGAATAATTGCATTATATAATGTCAAGTGGGAGAATGTTGGAAATAGGATGCCATTTAATTGCAAATCCTAAACATTAATTATTTCATGTATCTCCTAAGTTCTTGAGAATGTGTTCAACATGATCACATTGATTGTGTGAAAAAGGGACTACAACATCAACATATGTTGGATGGTTCTTTATAGTAGTTCATGCTCATGTTTTTTATTATAATTTTCATGTATCCTGCTCTAAGATAGTGAGTCTCAACAGGTCCTTTTATCTTACCCTTAGGTTGTGCACCTTAGTCTACAAATCCTTAGGCAGTGAGCCTTAAATAGTATTGTAATTTTTTCAAGTAGTGAGCTTCATATACTATGAGTTAACTCCCACCATGGTTTTTCCCTCATTGGGTTTTCCATTTAAAAATATTGGTGTCCTTGTGTGGTACATGTTTTCATTTCTACTCTTCTTTTAGTTAATGTGATTTGATATTTAATCTGCAAATGGAAAATTTTAAGTTTTAGTGTATATTGATTCACCCCCCCCCTTCTCAACATTTCAGTGTGTTCAAAAATTGGTATCAGATCCAAGTACCTTTGAGAAGCCTAATAGTTGAGGCAGATCCTACACTTGAACACATGGGGTCTATAGAAAAGATCAATGATATGTTTATTCCAAAACCAGATCTAGAGTTAATGGAACCTGAAGGTTGGGACATCAATCCAAATGATTGTGAGGTAGACGTTGAAGGAGAAATCTGGTCAACTCTTGAATATTTTGATGAAGCAAGAACATTGAAGATGAAATATGAGGTCATGCTTGAAATATCAGAGGAGATAATTACCAAATTAAAGGCACAAGATAGAAGATCAAAAGAAAAAATTGGAAAACTGAAAGCTCAAATAGGAGATGAAGGATGTGAAATTAAACTCAAGAGGCAGAAGATTTGATCTCTAATTTTAAATTCAAAGTTGAATAAGGTAAGAGGATTGAGTATTGCTTGAATACCAAGCTCAATGATAAAGTAGTTGAATGTTTAAAGCTTGAGGAAGATATTGTTACTCTGAGAAATGAGCTAGAAAAAGAAAAAGAGAAAATTGACAAAGGCTTAAAACTGAAAGGAGGCTATGTAATTCTTGTTGAGTTGATTAACTCTCAAAATTCATCAAAAGAAAAAATTGGTTTTTTTTTCTAAAAGGAAAAATTCCATCATCCAATGCTTTTGCAAAATTATATGAAAATTTTAGAATAGAGGGAAAGTTTGAAACAAAGGAGGAGAAAGCCTACACTGAAGAACCTAAGGAGATATCCTCTGAAGATGTAAAGAAAAATAAAAATAGCAAGAAAGGAAGTGGATTCATTCCTATCTAGAGATACAAAGGATTCAGAGGTCCTCCACAAGGTAGATAGGATGCCCCTACCAGGTTAAATCAATCTTTTCAAGGCTATTAGTATTCTTGCAATAATTTTGGACACAAGGTTGTTGAATGTAGAAGAAAGATGAGTCAAATTTTATTTAGGCTTCCAAGGTACAATGCTATGAACTTTCAATAATTTCATGGCTGGTGCTATGTTTGCAATAAATTTGGTCATAAGGCTAATGAATGTATAAGTAAAGTGATAAGGAATAGTAATGTTATGACTTCTCAATCCTTTTATGGTTACTGCTACACATGCAAAAAATTTGGTCATAGGTTTATTGATTGTAGATCTACCGTGAGAAGAAGTAATTATGCTCTACAAACTAGTATCACATGCTACAATTGTAATAAACCTAGACACATTGCAAGGTTTTGCAAGGGAAATAATGTAAGACCTTATGCTCCTCAAAAGAAGATTGACTCTAATCAGCAAAAGAAGATAATGAACAAGGTATGGCAGAAAAAGAAATAAAGTGAAGCAAAGAAATAATTTGTACCTCCACCTGGTGCAAATGGATCATCTGGTAACTGAAAAGAAACTATTAGCTCAGGGAGAGTTTCAATTGCAAAACTTTTTCAAACCCTTGTGAAGCATATGATGTTGAAGTCTTCAACATAATGGTCAATGGTGATATGGGTTTGTTTGCTCAAGGTTCCAGAGAAAATACACTCTACAGAATTTTGTTGAATGATCATGGATCCCTGTGATATCTCAGATAGTTAAAAGTTGCATGTGCCAAGATCTAAGAAATGCATTTAATATGGAGTGACTAGGGTTGGTGTGAAAAGCATATTTAGTCCCTATTTGATCAAAATTTATTTTATTTGAAAGATATCAAGTGTATGCAAGTGCTAAGAAAGAGAAGAAGGTTTTCAACGTGTTGCATGTAAACCCTAATGGCAATATTCACTAGTATTTCTCTGGTTTTCTTGTAAAACCCTAAAATTCAAAAAGTACTATTATGGTTACACCAATTATCATTGATGTTGTTGAGAAGCCAAGGCCAAAAGTCAAGAAACATCCATACATATCCATTGTGATCAACAAGGATGGAGTGTTCTCTCGTGTTCCTATCATTGTGTTGCATTCGGAAGATTTCTGCATCTACATTCACTCACAGCTAAATGAGTACAACCATCTAAAGATGGAAGAGTTCAGATACAATCATCTCTTGGGTGATGATTTTTAGCTCAAGCTAGAGAATGCAAATGTGGAAGCAAAAGGTTTAGATGTGTGGAAGATTTTCCCCAACTTTTGCTTCAAAGATTAATGGGTTGGAAATTCCTTGAGCCAAATTCATGAATATATCTCTTGGCTTGATCAACCCCACCTAATCACAAAGGAAGCTATCAAGGTTGTGACTAGATTATGCTCCACGAGACTTGTGTCGGTACTGAAGGCCATGAAGAATGAAGAAGTTATGAAGCTTATTAGAGCTAAATTCAACAAAAGAACCCTAATTGTGGATGACATCTCTAACTTAGGGGTTTGATATGCCATGATGGGTATTGTATACAAGGTTTACTACACAAACTAGGAAGGATCTACTATTGCCACCGCCATCTACATTTCTCATCAGATGGTGAAGGAAGGAAAATA
The DNA here is from genome assembly GCA_007258455.2 of Sequoia sempervirens. Lineage (NCBI taxonomy): Eukaryota > Viridiplantae > Streptophyta > Pinopsida > Cupressales > Cupressaceae > Sequoia > Sequoia sempervirens. The sequence goes on along the minus strand of VDFB02179234.1, from coordinate 110,555,631 downwards.
TTACATATGATCTTTGTGAGCTCTTGCAACAACAATTGTTGGAGAATCTATAAAGAACCAAGGATACAGGAAACAATTTCTGGTATGGCACTTGATTACTTTCCTTATGTTCTATTTCATGAAATAAATGCTTGTTTCGAAGAATGTGGTATGGAGAAGGGATATTTTTGTTGCACAATAGATTAGGGATCACATTCATAGCTTTCTGGATACCAAACAATGTGACACTATGTTTTGGGGTTTCTTTAAAACATTTCAAAATGTAATGCAAAAGAGGGATAGGATACCTCACAAGTTGTGGAGAAATATAAGAATGAAATCACTTTTATGGTGGATAAAGACAATTGTTATATCTATGTAGTTGAATCAAGAAATTCATGGATAACAAAGTTTCCCTATGATGTCTCTTGACCTGACTAGATTGCATATGCTGATATTTTTCTCAGCAAACCTAGGGATCCCACTATTGAAAGGTTTGGAAATATGATGCAATAACCAACAATAAAATCAAGAAGGTCGAAGAAAAGCTGGAGAAGATACCAAATGTGGGGAAGATGATGTCTGAGTTGAAAAAGGTGTTTGTCACTCCTAAGGGTCTTGCAGAAGTTTCACAAGCCACTACTGCTACACCAGCTCCTAGAAGGACAAGTAGATCTACCTTTGTCACTACTACATCTTTCAGACCCACTCAAACACCTCCTAGTAGACGAAGAGTTGCTACTAAAGTACCGACACAAACTAAGACTATAGAAAGGAAGAATCCAAGATCTAATCAGAAAGCAACAAGAGAAAAGATTAATCATGTGAATGTGAATGACGATGAAGAGGATGAATAAGAAGTACAATATTTTCTTTGAGGAAAAGAAAGAAAAGAACAAGACAAGGAGAAGAAGAAGAAATCCTCTTGTAGAAGAAGAAAGGAAAATAGATTGTTAAGGAGAAGACTGAGAAAACCCCTCCGGTCACACATGAACCCCTTGATTTTGGATCCATCTTAAATGGAATTGTTGAGTATAGCCTACTAGATAGTATAATGGAGCTACATCTGAATGTAACTTCAGAAGATAAGAAGACAATTGAGAAGGGTGTCATTGAATATATGCTCATGCAAAACATTCCCTTCAATGACATTGTTGACAAGTCTCCAAATAGCCTTTCTAAGGCTTTGTGGTAGAGAAGAGAAGAAGCTATCAAAGCTGATGAAGAAATGAAACAACAAGCAATTGACAAATCTGGGATCTCTATCTCCAAGGAAGAAAAACAAAAAATTGTCTAGACACAAGCAACAAAGATCCACACTAAAAGAAGAATAGATTTGTTGATGAGCATGGATGAAGATTTCAAAAGGAAGATCTAGAGTGACACTGAAGATTCTACAAAGAAAATCATTAATGAATTGAAAAATGAAGGTGATGTTGATTCACAATGCCTCCAAAAATGCATGATACTAATGTTGAAATAAATGCACAAGTGCCTCTAGATGAACAAGAAACTAAAAATACGCCTTTTCCGGAAAATACAATTGAGAAAAATATATTTGGTCAGTAAGAAGTACAAGGAACCTCCAGACTTCAAGAAGAAGAAGGTGTCTTCAGTGTGCACAAAATACAAGAAGTCTCCAGTATGGGGATGGAAGAAGATAAAAAAAGAAAGAGAAAAATGATTAGGAAAATGAGGAGGCTACTCCTCCAAAGAATATTGGTGCACAAGGTACAATAAATCAAGGTGTAGTGGGTGTCCCTCCTCCCGAGAATGCTAATTCTAGTAAAGAACATAACATTCCTCCTCCGAAGAATTCAAGAAATGATGAGAAGATGAGAGAGGATAATCCTAAGATAGTTCAGGATGCAAAGAGAAGATAATTAAGAAGCAAGATGCTTCTATAGGTCAAGGTTCTTCATCATCAGATTTCTTTAAGGACCTATTGACTTTGTTGATGTAGTTCCAACCTGTGGTGACAACCCAACTTCTGCAAATTCCTTCTCATGAAGGAAAAGTTGAATTATCAAACATTTCTTCCCTTCATAAGTTACAGCTTGGAGATATTACATGCTTCTGTAAGGAGGGAGATTCTACAAGAACATGTCAAGAAGAGTGGATTAATTGATGATGCTGTGAAGTTCATTCAGGAGGGTTTACCTGAGGTAAACAAAGATTCTTCCCTTCCTCCAAAACATAAATTGAAGCTTTTGATGGATTCTTTTAAGGATCATTCTTCACACATTGAGAAAAAGGCAGAGAAAGAGGCCTTGAGGAAGATAAATGACAAAAGAACGGTTGAAGCATCTGACCAATGTGCTAGTGCACACAATAAATTACAAGAAAAATTAAAAATGCATTCAAGTAATGTATCAATGAAGTTACTGCTTTATATCAGTTCTATTTGAAATGGCCAAACTCCACCAAGAATATCAAAGATCAAATTGACTCCATTCAGTCACAGATTATTCAATTGGTAGAGATATATGATTTGTCAAAAGATAAGGACGAATCAACTAGGGCACAATTAGAAAATCTTCATGTGTAGTTATCATTGCATCGAGACTAGAGAGAGAAAATAAAGAAGTAGTTTAGTCAGCTAAGTGAAAAATTCAACTTGAGACTTGCTTCATTATTTGGGTTGCTTGTTGAAGTAGAAAAAGTTGATGAGAAAATGAAGACTCCAAGCAATGTGGATGAGGCTCGCGACTTATGCATGCAACTTGAATGCCAAAATCATATTCTCACCTTAGCAAAAGAAAATTGGATTGCAACTTTGGCACACCTTAAGGTAATTTACAAGAATATTCTACCATCTAAGGAAGTTACAAAGGTATAGATAAGACAATTTTGTCTTTGTATAGTTTTGCAAAGGATTTCAACATCTTTTTGGGTTTTTGTTGAAAATATTTTGTACATAGCATCTATTTTTGGGAATCTCCATCTCAAGGGGAGTGTATTTTTGTAATAAATCATACAGTAAAGGGGAGTTCATACATTTTTTTGGGATAATATGAGTAGAAGATATTATGCCCTTTTCCCTTGATGTCAAAGGGGGAGAGAAGTATTGTAGATATATGTGTGTTTCCATCAATGACAAAAGGGGAGATTGTTGGAAAAATGTGTTGTCATTGATGTCAACTTAAGATGTGTCACCATTGATGTCTATTATATATGTTGAAGATTGTATAATACTTTGGAGATAGTTGGTGTATAGAGATATTAGCTAGTGCAAGACATCAGTGCAATATGAGGTAGAATGGTGACCAGTCTGGTGTCTATGTGTGATGCAAAGGTGGGTCCAATATGTTTCTTGCATGCCTATAATGATATCATTCCTTTTTGGTGTTCTGCACATTGAGATAAGTTACATAATATTTGCTAAGGCATTCACATTGTATATTTTAGATAAAGTCATGGTATTTTGGTCTACATCCTTCTGTATAGTAAGCTTTTGTTTTGCAGTTCAAAAGATAAGATGGTCGAGATGTGAACCTATGTTATATATCCAAGAATTCAAGTCATTACACCTTCTACAATGAAAGTTATAAGAGATAGAGTTATGGTATGTGCTTTGGAAGAGTAAAGTATTGATGAAGGCATGTTGGAATGCTTTGCATTCCTCTGAAAGTGAATTTTTGGCCTTATGGTTTCGTGGACATATTTAGTGATGTTAAGTGCATACTATATTATTGTATCATATGTTTTGGTGGTCTGCAAGTGTAGTTTTCAAAGGACAATTTAGTACAATTGGTTCTAGATGCTTAATTGTTCCACCGAACATATGTTTCTCTTCTTGTGCCAACACTTAATGATCAAATACTTCAGAATATGGTTGAAGAGGTATTGTGCATAGACTACATTATTCGCGTCTTGGTCCACATGATTCTTTTGATTTCTCCTTGATGGTGTAAAGTTGAACAATTGGTAGTTGTGGTGGTGTTATCATTGTTTGGGCCGACAATCGTGTTTCCTTCGTATGTGGTTGATCTTGATTAATTAATATTGCTTTGGGGGATGTGTTGTGATGCTTTTTGGTCCTGTTATGTCTTGTGTTGATCTGTGACTCATTTTCTCCTCATAATGTATATGTTTGGAGCCAACCTATGTAGTATCATATGTTTCATCTAAAAGTAATCTTGGAGCTGACCTAATTAAGGTTTTGTCTTGTTGAGGAGGGTATTTATAGAAGAACAAATTTATTTGTGAATGCAACTAAGTACAAAGAATTGAGATTGAGTAGTATGTTGAATATGAAGTGTGTGAAGTCAGTATGATGGAGTGATTGTGCGAAAAAGGGATTGCAACATCAACATATGTTGGATGCTTCTTTATAGCAGTTCATGCTCATGTTTTTCATTATAATTTTCATGTATCCTGCTCAGAGATAGTAAGTCTCAGTAGGTCCTTGTATCTTGCCCTACTGTTGTGCACCATGTCACACTGGGTGAATGGGGTGGACATGGGACAGGCTCAGTGGGTAGACAGACAGTGTGGACTGGAGGTGTGTGATGAATGGTGGGATATGGGTTGCTTGGCACACACTCTCAGGGTGGTTGTAGACATGAACATGGTTGCAGAGGCTCATGGGAATGAAACCATGCAGGCAGGCAGTGGTTTGGGTGGGACATGGTGGCCATGGGAAGTAGGATGTGGAACATGGATGGGCAGATATCTCAGGTGGTGGAGCAGGACTGGGCGATGGGCATGTAAATCTATAGTTAGTTAACCATTATGTTAGTAAAAGTATTACTTCCATTTTGGCATCAAATCAATCAAAATAAATCTCACAATATATTGAAATATATATCGTAACTAAACTTTCCAATCAATATAAGATTTTAATTTTAATATAAAATATTAAAATATAATAATAAAAATAAACCCAAAATAAATATTTTTCTTGAGAGATTTTTATTTATTTATTTTTATCTAAAAACCTCTAGGAATGGGGATTTTTTTGGAAGTAAAATATTATGGTACCGACTACCGATAGCATAGATTGTATACAGCACTTTGGATATGAAGCGAGGATAAGATCCATAGAAACCCCAGAGCAACCTTATGAGCAAGGAGAGTATATGTTCTCCTAGCAAATCTTTTAAGAGTTTACTGGAGATGCATTATTGTATAATGGAAAGAATCTCGGTTATGTTTGCGTTTTAAGGGAGTTTTTGGGGGCTGATGATATTGGAATTGATGGTATGAGCTACGATGGCTCACCTTGTTTTTGATATGAGATTGCCGTCACAGAGTTTTGCAATATCCAGTCCTTGCACCATCTCATGGGTTTGCAGCACACGGTATCAAGGTAGTAAGTTGCTCCAACAACACCCACTTTGTTATCCTTGCTTATCTCTTTCTGGTAAGAATTTGAGAGCTCTGTGTGTGAATAGTAAACTGATAGGCAATGAGAGAGTAGAGTTGAATACACCCCCTTCCAGCAAGGAAGAGGCAGTTAAACAAGTAAAGGAATGTCTCTACACTCTTTTGGAGAAGCCCTTGAAGAATCTGGGGTCTTCTTCTGTGAAGCAGAGAAAACTGAGACAGGTCAAACTTCGAGTAGAAATACCCATTATAGAGGATTCTCCTTCTGCTCTCACCTCTCTGGTTGCCGATATTCTTGGTGGGCTTTCATTTAAAAGGAAAGGGCAACCCACAAGAGTTGCAGTATTTTGGTCAGATTCTTCCATGGCAGATTTGGGCAGCGAGGCCTTCAAAAGACTCGAATATGTAAGAAGCTTGGACCTTTCAGATCCAGAAAAAGGAATGGCATTTGTTGAGGGTTCAGATGTTGTGTTCTTTGTGGGTTCAGGGATTTCACAATGGTCTTCCATTGAGTCTTTATCCAAGGAGGCTGCCCCATGTCCTGTGGTTCTCTTCAATCCTAATTGGTCTACAGAAGAGGAAGAAGAAGAGGACATAAATAGGTTTTTGTCGTCCTTTGAGACTGTTTATTCATTCACTGCTTTGGCAATCCAGGGGTTCTTCAGTAAGACAGAAGGGGCAGTTTTCAGATATGCCAAAAGTGGTGCTTCCAAAAGCAAGCCATGGCTCATTTTTATTAAGGAGGAAGGCAAATACAAGTGTGTTTCAAGCTTCCAAAAAAGACCAGGTGCAAGTGAGCTTGAGAACGCCCTTTACAATTCAATTGCACTTAACTCCCCTGTCACCAAGTCAATCAAGTTTCTCAGAGGCCTCTTTTCCGGCACAAGTAAAAAGAAATAATGTCGGCTTTGCAGGGGGCAAAGCAAAAATCTCGCAGTTATTTTGTTCTCTTGACAGTCTTTCTCTATTTAGAAATTAGCTGCTTAGGCAGTTTAGCGAATAAAAAAATGATTGTTTAATTTGTTACGATATTTTTTATCAAATATGACATGTCCAAAGCACCTTTCTGCTTCTGTAGGATTTTGATAATCTGTTGGGGGTGCGCAGACAATATTTAGTCTATATCCTTGGGACTGTAGGACCAATCTTCGATTCTACACAGCCGAGCGGGGGACTGAACTTGTTGGTCAGAATAAGCACAGACAGGGCTTGAGCCTGATTCTTACTTGTTTAACCTGTTTCTTCAAAAAATCTGCATGCATTCAAACTAACCTGTAAGCCCATCTATGCTTAGTCTATCATTTCTCTGTTTTTCAATCTCTTTTGCCTTGTTTTTTTTTTTTTCCATTACTTCTATAGACATAAGGCAATTCCACAACTCACCAAAATTTTAAAACGATCTTCTGGGGAGTTGGTTATAATTCTAATTAGTTAGGAAATATCAAGATCTTACAGAGAATAATCAGCGGTACATATTTATCTAATCCTGCTTTCTCAGATGTGCACTTGGTATACACTTCCATACTACAATAATAGATAGGTGTCCTCATACAATTGTACAGGAGGATTGATACAGGTATTGATAGAGTTCAGTTTACAAATTTATTCCCCAACATAGACATAAGATCAAAACCCAGGGGCAGTAATCATAAACATGTAAGGCAAATGGAAAGAAAAGTAAAACCCTTGTAGTGCGCCCACAAGAGGGTTCTCATATGCCAGACTGGCGTCTGGCTTGGTGCTAACCTAAAAAGACAACCGTCTAGCTTTGCATTTTCTAGTAATGCTCTCTTTCCCTAGGCATGTGAATTTTTTTTCTCCTCTTCTTCAAGGCTGTCTGCTCCTTTGTATAATCTTCTTAGCCCTTCAATTTTTATGTTCTATAATCCTTCAAAGTATGTAGCAATGTGCTTGTTCAGTAAAAAGTGAAGGAATTTTATGTAAGAATCTTCTTATTCCTTATAATTTTTATGTTATGGAATCCTCAAAAGTATGCAGCGATCTGCTTGGCGAGGAAAAAGTGAAAGAATTTGATGGGAAGTCATCCATCCTAAGACTTAGGGACTTCTTGAGCTTTTGCATGAAATAATGCTAGAAATAGGGCTTCTCTTCAGTCATTGGTGAAGTTCTGTAAAGACAAGCTGGGTAAATGGAATATGTAATGGTAGAAATAGGGGACAAAAATAGGCTTAAAAAACTAAAAAGCCAAACCTAGTGCGTTTAAAGATGTTGGAAGATTTGTGTATTTTACATGCATAATAAATAGAGTAATAAAGCATTTGAAAACATGAAATTGGAGGAGGAAACTGAAAAAATCCAGTTCCATTTCAAAGTTGATAAAAATTTTCATCCATTTATAGGAGCTATTGAAATTTTCCTAACTTCTTGTTAGCTTGGAGATGTATCCGTGTGGTCAACTATGCAACTATGCCGACTACTTATGGAACATCCACACCTAATGGATGCAGGCTAACCCATTTAGCTTGTAAGACAACAAAGTTTCGAAACATCTAACAATATCATTTTTGCTGTTTTGTATCAGGTGCACGAATTATTTCTTTTGGTATAGAGTAATGGTTTAAGAGGTATCCATTCTATTAAATTTGTGCAAGATACAATCCCAATCTTATCCTTTCAAAATACCGAACTTTTATAATAAACAAGACTTAATCTTTAATAAACTTTTTCTAAATCATTCAACTTCACCAAAAATTACCTTACAACAAACAAAACTTTTTTTAACTCTACAAAAGTGAAATTGAGTACAAGGTAAAGCTTTAGTTAGAAATGTTCTATCATACACTTTAATGTACAAAACTAACACTTCTGTTCATGCTACTCTCTCTTAAATAGTCATATCGGAAATGTACTTGGCTAACTTGGATATCCACCCATATGGACAGTTATTTGGGCATGTGGCAAACTACTGGACCTAAAATACAGAACTGGATGCAGGGTATTTATCAACATCCCACCGAGCTTGTATGTACCACAAAGACTTTTTCTGCACTTACCTATCTATCTGTAATATTGAAAACTAGTACACAGGAAAGCATTTGTTAGAATATCTGCTATCATATTCTCTCAAGTACAGAACTTCCACTTCTTTTTGAGCTACTTTATTTTTTTGATAGTGATATTGGAAATCTACATGGTTGGTCCTATTATAGATCGTGGGGTTCTTGAATATAGTAATACAACTTTGATCATCACAATCTAACACACTGGTTTGATGGATTTCTCTCGAAAATTTGCGAAAAGATGTTTTCGCCATACTGACTGTTTTGATGCTTTGATCCTGGAAGATATTCAGTTCCAGCTTTTGCTGCTTTTCAGTCACTATAACAAGAAATAATAGTCGTCTGCTGGCCTTTTATTGTTGAACTTGATATCATAGCAGCAAAAATCTTTCGGGGAGAAATTTGACAAAAACTAAAAGTATAAGATTTTTTTAAAAAAAGGGAAAAATCAGATTTAAAAAAGGTAAAAAATTGTAGAACAAGAGAAAAAAATACTTTTTAAAAATTGTAAGGCATTTTCATAGCATAGAGATATAGAGAGCAAATAAAATAAAGAGTATAAGCCCAATGAATTAAAAAATGAATTTTTTGTAGTTTATATTCATATCGTTGATTACATTGCATTGCACATCTTTCAAAGAAACTCAAAACATTACTTCCATTGCATAACTAATAGCCCAAGATCTTAATAGATGACAAAATTTCAATTACAATATAGTTTTTACAAAGTCAACCTAGCGGGTTATGCAATTACTTCACATTGCATAACTAATAACTAGGAAGCGATTGCCAATTGCATTTGCTTGTCATGGCATTCCATAGAGCCACATTTAACAGGGCATTTTTTTTCAGAATAGTTCGTTACTTGTCTATGCTGCCACATTTTTAAGTACATGTTTTACCAAAACATTTTTATCAAGCAGTTTTTGCCCTTTAGCTGCTATGAAACAAAAGTTTTACTTGTCATGGCATTCCATCACCATGAGACCACATTTTAACGGGGGCATTTTGCAAGCGGTTCATTGCCTTGTCTATGCTATTGCTTACTCTTATGCTTTGTTAGATTTTCCAAGCATCCATGCTTGTTTGAAAGCACACATTTTGAGAACTTAGCCATAGCAGCAAAGATGGCTTGTTTGATAAAATGTTTTGGTAGACATGTATGAAAAATGTACCATAAACAAGGCAATGAGCTATTTGAAAAATCGCTCAAAATGTGAATTACCGTGGTGATGGAATGCCATGACAAGTCATAGACATGGCGGTGAATTGTTTGAAAAATAATATAATATAATAGTCTATAATGGAATGTAACAATCCATAAACAGTATGGATAAAGGCGTTAATTTGTTTGAAAAAGTCTCAAAAGAAATGTGGTCTCATGGTGATGGAATGCCATGGAATTCCAGCGGCATTCCATGCATCAGACTCTATTCCATCAACATTCCATCACCATGAGACCACATTTCTTTGAGGAATTTTTTCAAACAGTTCACTAACTTGTCTATGCTACCACATTTTTCATACATGTCTACCAAAGCATTTTATCAAATAGTTCATTACCTTGCTACTATGGCCAAAAGCCTAAAACAATGCTTTTGAACAAGTTATGGATGCTTGGAAGAAATCTATCAAAGCATAATAGTAAGCAATAACATAGACAAGGCAATGAATTGTTTGAAAAAATGCCTCAAAGAAATGTGGTCTCATGGTGATGGAATGCCATGACAAGCAAATTGCTATCGATTGTCATGGCATTCCATCACCATGAGACCACGTTTCTTTGAGGCATTTTTTCAAACAATTCATTGCTTTGTTTATACTACCACATTTGCCATACATGTCTACCAAAGCATTTTATCAAACAGTTCACTACCTTGTTGCTATGGATAAAAGCCTAAAACAGGTTCTTTTGAACAAGCTATGGATGCTAGGAAAAAATCTATCAAAGAATAATAGTAAGCAATAGCAGTGAAATGTTCAAAAAATGCCTCAAAGAAATGTGGTCTCAATGTGCTTGTCATGGCATTCCATCACCATGAGATGACATTTCTTTGAGGCATTTTTTCAAGCAGTTCATTGCCTTGTCTATACTACCACATTTTCCATACATGTTTGCCAAAGCATTTTATCAAACTGTTCATTGCCTTGCTACTATGTCTAAAAGCCTAAAACAGGTGCTTTCGAACAAACTATGGATGCTTGGAAAAAATCTATCAAAGCATAATAGTAAGCAATAGCATAGACAAGGCAGTGAACTGTTTGAAAAAATGCTTCAAAGAAATGTTTAATATATGGTGATGGAATGCCATGATGGTGATGAAATGCTATGACAAAACAAATTGCTGCGGTTGTCATGGCGTTCCATCATAATGAGTTCTACATTTCTTTGAGCATTTTCAAATAGTTATTGCCCCTTGTCTGCTTATCTACATTTTTTCATACATGCGAAGCATTTTATCAAATGGTTCATTCTATTGCTGCTATGGCTAAAAGCCTAAAAAGCAGTGTTCCCCGAGAACAAGCTATGGATGCTTGGAAAAAATCAAAGCATAATAGTAAGCAATAGCATAGACAAGCCAATGAACTCGTTAAAAAATGCCTCAAAGAAATGTGGTCTCATGGTGATGGAATGCCATGACAATCCATAGCAATTCGCTTGTCATGGCATTCGTCATAGCATTCCATCACCATGAGACCGCATTTCTTTGAGGTAATTTTTCAAAAGTTTACTGCCTTATCTATGCTACCACATTTTTCATACATGTCTACCAAAGCATTTGATCAAACAGTTCACTGTGTTGCTACTATGGCTAAAAGCCTAAAGCAAGTGATTTCAAACAAGCTATGGATGCTTGGAAAAACTCTATCAAAGCATAATAGTAAGCAATAGCATAGACAAGACAGTGAACTGGTTGAAATTTTGCCTAAAAGAAATGTGGTCTCATGGTGATGGAATGCCATGAGAATCCATATCAAATTGCTTGCCATGGCATTCGTCATGGCATTCCATCACCATGAGACCACATTTCTTTGAGGCATTTTTTCAAACAGTTCACTGTCTTGCTGCTATGGCTAAAAGCCTAAAACAAGTGCTTTTGAACAAGATATGGATGCTTGGAAAAATCTATCAAAGCATAATAGTAAGAAACAAGCTATGGTCTCATGGTTTTTTTCACACAAAAATCGTGATTTTATTCGCATTTTTTGCAAGTTTTAAACACATTTTTTTGGCAATTTTGTAGTTTGAAATGGGAAAAAATTGTTGACCAAAAGATCAACGATTTTTTCAAAAATTGGGGAAAAAATCATCCAAACTACAATTTTTTTTTAAATCAAGATTAATCGAGATTTTTTGCAGATTATTGCTTCTATGGTTGATATATCTTGTTCAGTCAGCATTGTAAAAACATGCAACTTATTGGAACTCATTTGTAACACATTAAAGGTGAGATTCTAATCAATTGTTCCTTACAAATATGCTAGAACTTTGCTTCACATCCTATCAATGATGATTCCCTGTATTTGTCATAAATTGGCTAATTGCTCTAGTCTAGTACTAATTTTTGAATACATAAGACTCCACAGTCCACACAACCTTTCGATAGGGAACTAATCCCTATTTATGGGCATGTTAAAAGATGTGTTTTTAACAGTATATTAATGAATAAATTGATTTTTTTATATATATCTATGGAGTATATGATAACTAAACATTATATAAAACGCATAGAATTTCATCAAATTGAGAGATTGATTATTGTAACATGATCCACAACAAGTAATATCATAAGTGGTTTTTCCTCTCTTGCTATTACTTCCAGTTCTAGCATATTGAGATACTAGAAATGAGTTCTACGATTTTATTTCCTTTCAATATAAATGGATGTGTCCATGTTTTATTGTTTGTTCACAATCCAATGTACATTGATCGTGTCTATGCTCCACAATTTGTGCTCACGATCTTAAGTTGTTTGTATAAGTCTATTTCAGTTTCAATTTTTCATTACATCCTTGAGCTCTCTAATCATTCTAATGATGGATCATAGAGTGTGATCCAAAACGTTGATGCAAAAAATATTTACACAATCAAATCCATAACCATTCAAGCAGTATCATTAATTAATACATATGTCAATTCTCACTATTTAATTTTGGGTTCATTTTGAAAAAATGGCTTAATACAATTACATATCAAATGGTACAATCTTTTGTAAAGTTGGACTTATTTTTTGATCTTTCACTAATTCACTTTTTCACACATTTCCACCTATTTAACCTTACTTTGTCCATATTCACACGTATTTCCATGTGTCTTAACATTAATCATGCCTATTATTACCCATCATGTTCAAACATTCAATCCCCAACTTGATTTTATCTTCCCTTATATTGGGTAAATCCTATGGATGCAAGATGGATCTTGTGCCAATAGAACTAACTCCCAAAAATTCAAAAGTTCAATTCTAAAATTTATCTCCTTTCCACTTTTACTCCTTCTATGAGTTAACTTAGCACACATGTTTCATGTGATTTATTTCTATGTGGTGGTATTTATTCTTTTAAAATGAAGAGATATTTTTTTTTTAAATCAACAAGAAGAAATCATACAAAATAGTCAAAGACCAAGTTGGGTCTAGAAAACAACCCAACCAAACATTAGAAAACTCCCTCTCTGGAAGAACCAAAATGTTTCAACCCCAAGTCTTGGAGTCCATTATCCATCCTTGTCCTAAAAAACTAGCCTATTTAAACTTTGTGAATGATCCTAGGACAAATGCTCCCACTCTTCCACTCTCCAATCCCCCATATGTTCAAAAGCTCATTGTAATGTCCCATATTAAATTTATTTGATAATTTAATCAAATTGCAGCAAAGGACATTCTAAGAAATTAATTTAATTAATTTGACCCTCTAGAATTAACTTATCCAAATGAAACTAAAAAATTCATTAGAAGTTTCATTAAATAAATCTCACAGATCATGCACCCGATTGCACAAATTTCACCCAAACTTCATAAATAACTCACTAGACTTAAGGTGAAGGTAAATGGAGGAAAAATAAGTGTTATTTGCACCAAACCCATGGCTTCAAATATGATATAATCAACCAAAAACTTATGCTACAAATAAACCCCAAATAGTGAGCCAAAAATGAAGCCTAGAATAAACTGCAAGCTCACAAACTTTGAAATAAACTCACCAAACTTCAAGAAGAATTTATTGATGACAAAATATCATGGAAACATATTAAATAACAAAAAATGCATAGCCTCAAGGCTTCCAAAAGACTTCTATAAATATTACCCCAAATTTGAAGCCAAAATATGTTATGAAGGCACTGTCGAACAACACTGCTTTTTAATGATTTAACTCACCCAACACATAAAATATTTACCAAATGAAAAAACATTGGTTTTAAATATAAAATATCAGAAATTTACAGCCACAAATCTATTAGCAAAATCTATAGCAAATGAAATCCAAAATCTAAAACAAACATCACAAATAATATTGACAATCTTCTCAAAACTGTTGGAAAACAAAGAAATATGAAACCTTTCAACACACTGGCAATTTTTGGATGAAATTGTACCAATGGACCCTTGGAATCACTGCCATTAAGATTTTTCCTCCATGGTTTATCAGCGTTGAAGAACTGTCTTCATAGGTTTATCAACGTTGAAGAGAAAGCAACCATTTTTTAGAAAATAACAAAGTAAATGATGCCAAAATGAATCCAAATTTGTGTTTTATTAGAAAATATTCAATTTCTAAGTTGGGAGACCCAAAGTCACGACCAAAGGAAGAGAGTAATCTTGCATGCAAAGATTTGTAACTCCATTTTGTCACTTTTCCATCACCTCCTAATTTTCTCCTCCAAAATCTACCACATGTCCAAACCTATTTTCCACCACAAGATGCCTTCTTAAAAGTCAAATATTCTCCTCCCAAAACCCATGCCAACTTGGAGAAATTAACAACCTTGCAACAATATTTAATATTTATCATTAAATCAGGTTTGTCCCAATCAATTTGAAATATAAACTTTTCTGGTCTATTCATAAGTCCCGACTTACTATTTTTGGGTAACTGGCTTACTAAAAATAGTAATTCGCTATTTTTAGAAAATTAAAAAAAGGGTCATGACACTCATTTAGCCAAATAGTCAACAACGTTGTTCCACTCATATGGAATATGGACGAAGGAAACAAAATCCAGAGATGTACTTAGGTAAAGAATATGTCGAACCACTGCCACCAACTACGAGTTAACACCTTCCAATCTCTGCTCATTCAACATATTAACTAGAATATGAGAATTTGATTCACAAGTAATCTTATGCCACCCAAGAACACAATATTTTTCAAGAGCTATGAGTATAGCAAGACCTTCCATGAGGTTGTTAGAATGTTGACCCTTATAAATGGAGAAGAGGAAAATCACAACCCAAGTATTGTCCCTCCCCACTCCTCCAATACTAGTGTTCCCAAGATTTCCCTTGGAAGAGCCATTCATATTGATTTTTAAAACACCAAAAGGGGGCGAAGTCCATGTCTCCCAAATCTATGGGTTTTCTTTTTGGAACTATGACCTCCCCTCCTCAAAGAGTGAACCATACCACTACTAGATAAACCTAAACCTTTAATCACCTATGCCTCTCCATTTTCCAAAGGGATAGATAGATTACATTTGGCGCTCACCATCTCTTGAATCATGCCTAAAATTATCTGCTATATCTGTTGAACTACTTGATTCTACACTTGAAATATTCTTTGATTCCTTTCCAACCAAATCTTCCAAAGGATGCATGAAGGCCCAATGCTCCATGCCACATGAAGAAAGAAAGCCTTAGAGCCCTCACCGAACTTCTCCAAAATTCAATAAAAAAGAAAACATGAACACAAGCCTACTTCTAGACTCCCCACCATAAGTTCCAGATGTCTCTAGAAAGGGTGCAATGAAAAACAAATGGGAATAGGATTCCTCACTATTACCACATAGAACACACATTAATGGTCCTTGAAAACCCTTCTTCCAAAGGTTATCCCAGGTGAAGCACCTATTCCAAGCAACCAACCACAAAAACAAGTTGCATATGGGCCAAGCAAACTTATTCCATACATTTTTCCACCACAAAACCTTAACCCCTCCATATTTTTGATTATTCAACTCCTAATACCTAGAGGCCACAAAATACATCCCCCTAGGAGCAAGACCCCAGGCCAAAGTATCACTCCCTCTCAAGGAGCTGCAAACTTTTCCAAACAAAATCCTTTTTAATTCTTCTCGATCACATCAAATCCCCCAAGAGGCCATTCCACCGGATCCTTCCAATTACACCTCTCCACCTACCCCAAGCTATGAACAAATTTGAAGTCCTCAACCTGAGACCACCTAGCCTCTAAGAAGCTCTGGAAGAGGTCTTGATAATTGGGATACATAGACACGATTAGGGGAAATTCATCCCTAGAATCAAACTAGAAAAGGACATCAAAACTCCTTTTACAAATCCAAAACAAACCCTGCTTAATTAATTTGGCACCTCTTTTAAAAGTGTCCCAAATCATAGTCCCTTTCCCACTCAATCCAATCCTAGGAAAATCCTCATTCGTAGCACCCCTCAGATACTTGGAGGTGAGAATCTTGGCCTAAGCCTAATTTTGGTTGGTGCACCAATGTCAATAGAGCTTAGCCCCCAGAGCTTTCCCAAAGAGGTTATCTTATCATAGCCCAAGACCCCCTTCTTATTTTGGCCTACATATAGTTTCCCACTTAACTAAGCTCCACTTTGATGCAACTAAGTTACCAACCCATAGGAATTTCCTTGAGAGAGTATCTAACTCCTTTATGAAACTTACATGAGCCACCTAGACCATACACTTGCAAATGGGGAGGGCTTGGACCACAGATTTCAAGAGCAAAACTTTCCCAATAAAAGCCACAGGGGGGTTCCAATGGTTGACCTTCTCTTGGAACTTATCCAACACCTTTTACCAATTCCCCCTAGGCAGGGGACCAATAGAGAGGGAAATACCAAGATACACCAAAGGGAGTTCCCCTACCTAGAATCTTAGAATCTAAGCAATCCAAAGTTGAATTAGATGATGTGTGTTAAAGAAAAAGATAGAGGATTTTTCCTCATTGATCTGTTGTCTCGAGACCACAAGGTAGATGTCTAACACCCTTTGATGGCAGTTGCCCTACCCACATCCTTGAATGCCACCTTGATGCACCTGATGCTTACTGAATCTACCTAAACCTTCAACCACAATGATAAATAAATAGGGTGATAGAGGGTGACCTCATCGGAGCCCATAGGAAGCATCAAACAAAGAAGAAGGCTCACCATTGATAAGGATTGAATAGGATGTTGAATTTGCACAACTCATTACCCAATCAACTCATTCTACCCAAAACCAAAATATAGAAGAATTTTTTGAAGAAATGACCATTTGACCTAATCATAAGCTTTATCCATGTCAAGTTTGATAAACATAACATTCTCCTTAGAAATGAGCTTGTTGAGCCATGACACAAGTCTTTCTGTAATCAACTTCAAAATAATCTTGTAAGCCACATTACAAAGAGCTATGTGTCTAAACAAGTTCAATGAATTAGCTCCTTCCCTTTTAGGAATAAGAACCAAGATTGTAGAATTCATTACTCTCAACATCTGCTTGGTCCTCTAGGATTCTTGAACAACCTCCAATAAATCAAATTTTAGAATCTCACAAAATTCTTGAAAGAATTCCACTGAGAAGCCATTAAGGCTAGGGGCTTTCCCTTTCTTCATTTGAAACACAATGTCCTCCAATTCATCTAAGGAAATGGGAAGCATAAGCATCTTGTTCATTTCCATAGACACCAAAGAAGGGATGCAATCCAAAATAAGGTTTTCCTCCTCCATTGTAGGAGGCAAGTCTTCATTGAAAAGCGAAGAGTAATACTGAGTAGCCTCCCTAGAGATATCATGAAAATAAGATAATTAGAGTCCCTAGGAAGACACAAGAAAAAAAATCTTGTTTACATGCCTTCTAGCCTTGATAAAGTTAAAGAAGAAAGACGTATTTTAGTCTCCTTTTTGAAGCCACCCAATCCAAGCTTTTTGTTTCCAACAAAATTCTTCTTGAAGCTCCCATTACTCAAGCTCTTTCAAGGTGATAAATTCATTCGTAAGGGATTCCTCTATAAGACCATGGTCTCTGATCTATCAAGTAATATCATCCAAGCGAGACAGAGCATTTTCCTTGGCCATAAAGATATTACCAAAAAATTTCCTATTCCTATTCTTGAGTTGATACTTCATAAATTGTAATCTTTTCACAAAACAATACAAAATCGTTGCATGAGGTGGTTTACTTCTACTCCACTAGTCAACCATAAGCTCCTACAATAGGAGATCTCAAAGCCACTTAAGTTGAAACTTAAAGGACAAGTTCTTCATGGCTCCCATCAAATTAGCTGAGAGTTTGATAGGCCAATGGTTTGAACCCCACCACACTAAAATCTCAAATTTGATAGTCCAGTTGTTGCCAATCCAAAAACTAGACACAAAAAACCTATCCAACCTCTCCAAGATATCCTTACCACATCTATTATTCCAAGAAAACAAACCATTGCTCAACTTAATATCCACCACATTCATGGAGACAATGATATCCTTTAGCTGCATAGATGAAGGATCGAGCCTTTGCACACCTCCCCTCTTTTCATCTAAATTGATAATGACATTAAAGTCCCCAACTAGGACCATGAATATAATGGGGTCAATGACTAAATTTACCAAATATGGGTCGAGAGTTTGGTTTTACCAAGAATATCTACTGGAGCATAAACATTGGAGAGAAAATTAATCTCTTTGGTTTCAAAACTAGTGGTGACCCCAAAGATTGAAAATTTGCTCAAAATCCACTAGAGAGGGGTAACCATTAGTGGGTTCCAAAGGCAAGCTACCCCTCCATCATTACCCTAAGCCCTAGTACACTGACACTGGCTACTCCACCACAACTTGGGAGCCAAGTTATAAATCCTTTCCATAGACAACTTTGTCTCCTACAAAATATAATATCCAATAAATGAGTCCTAATCAACTCCCAAACAATTTTTTGTCTATAGACATTGTTCAAGCCCCTTACATTCCATGAGAAGACAATCATTTCTAAGAGTTGAAGATGTAGGAGTCAATGGTATTGACTAACCCTGATTCTATAGACAATGAAGAAAATGAGTTGGAGTCTCCAACTCCTTCCAAACATTTTTCCAAGCCAATTCAAGAACTCCTCAAAATCCACAAGTAAAAACTTCTTTTCAAAACCCAAAAAGAAAGATGAAAGAAAAATCCTCCAAAAAAATTTCCTCCCCAAAACTGTTGTCAAGTTTTTGCACACACGCCCCACTGAAAGCAAGGACCCTCTTTCACTTTAGTTTTGGTGTCTTGGCCCTTTGATTTTGAGGATTTATCTTGCTATGGCATGTGCTTAAATGTTTACTTTGATTGCCTAAGTGATTCCCCTAAGTTATTTATTGAAAATCTTAAGTTCTGGGTGAATTTCGGGTTTTTACCCTAGTTCGGGATTTTCCACCCTAGCCGGATTTTCCTGGATCCTGCTCAGATTCTGATTGAATGCTATGGTTCAAATATTTTCATTCTTCGCAGAATTCTACGTGGGCCAGATATTTCTGAATTTCGTCCTGTCGTCGGGTTCCCGAATTTTCCTAGCTGTCTTGTCGGCGACATTAATATCGTTTGTACAATTGGCGAGGGATGTATTTAACTGTTCTTTGATGAATTTTATGCCATTATGCTTTATTGTTTGTCATCGATTGATCTGAGGAGTTTGTTCTTTGAGTGATGGATTTGATTTTGGGCGCTGAGTTTGTGAATTGTTCGATTTAAGTGGTGATTTCCTTGGCAATTTCGTCACGATTCTTTGTTGGGTGCCATTCAACTAGTATTTTCTGCCTCATTCGATTTCTATTGCGTCAAATGGTATGTATTTGATTGCCTTCCCTTTCATTGATGACTGTGGATAATGCTTTGATGTTATAGAGTTTATTGGGGTCTGAATTCTTGAATGTTTGATCATTTCATGGCTAGGGTTGCATAACATTGTTTGATTTATAGTCTCCCAATGCTTTTCAAGCTTGTTTGTTTATTTATCATGGGGAGTCTTGCTTGAGAGTTGTGATTACCCCTAGTGAGCACTTAGCAGTTGAAATGATTGAATCCTAAGCTTGCCTGTGCATTAATGGCAGATTTGTAGGGTTTGACTTAGGGCATCACCATTTAACTTTAGCCTGCTTTCGAATTGGCCTAGAATTCTAAGAAAACCTATGGAAGGCCCATATCAAACTTGTCTCAGGCCTAGATTCTTGAAATTTATGATCGATCCATTAGTTTGAGCGAAATCGTCATTTAGTGTCGAAGTTCGGGTTTTGTCCTCAGTTCAAGATTTTTCGGCTTTGGCAGATTTTCCCGATCCCCTTTGTTTTCTCAGAATCCACTATTCTTCAGAGATTCAACTTCTTCACAGATTTCAGTTGGCTCTGAATTTTCCCAAAATCCTTGATTCCCTATTTTTTCTGAAATTTTCCAAGTGTCTCCTCCTTCGTGAAAATCCATCTCTAGCAGATTTTCCCAGAATTTGATGAAATATGAGGGAATATGAAATAACATGATGTATTAATAGGTGATGGTGCATTTAATGATTAATTTATGCTATTTTGAGATCTCACATGTTGTTTATTGATTAATAATGATCGGATTGAATTGCCAAAAGGTGTTTTCATGTTTATTCCATTGGAATCCATCTGGCCCGAATTTCTTTGAAATTCTTCCCTGGCTTGGATTCCATGGATGGTCCTGAAACCCAAAGTTTAATATGATCATTCTATATGAGGTTTAATAAGGTTTAATGATGATTTTTATTGATTAACCTTTGTTGGTGTGATTTTTATTATGTTTCCTTTGTTAAGTGCAGGTTGAATCTAGCAAGGTAACAGCTGGAAAAGCTAAGGGTGACATGGAGGGATCTTCAGTATCTAAAGCAGAAAGAATTAAGATGGACATCAAGAGAAAAATCCCAGAGAGTAAGATCACTTCTATCTAGTTAGAAGTAACAGATACCAATGTTGGACTATGGGACTATGAGGAGTTCAAAGGCAGAATGGCAGCACAAGATCTTCCTCTGGTGGCTAAGAGAATGTTAGAATTAGGATTGGCACACGTAGTTGGTTTCCCTTCCATGGTGCAGTGTTATGAGTTGGTCCTTGAGTGTTCCAGGCATTATGACCAAGATACCCAGAGAATTATTGGTCCACAAGGGACAATTGTGGCAAATTTGAACCTTGTTTCCATTGCTCAGACCTTTACATGCCGAATAGATCTCATGTGGTGGCATTCAACATGGAAGAAACCAAGGAGTACTATGAAGAACAGACTGTTAAATCTCAGTAGCACATCAATTCTTGGTTGGAGAAACCTAAGTCATATTATTCTAAACTGCCTAAGTAGTTATTTAGAGCAAAGTTCAAAAGGGAGTATTATAACGCCATCACTCTTCTTAGCAAAGTGGTTGGATTAAAGAATGCTAGTATGTTTGAGAATTGGATGTGCCATATTATTGTGAGGATGGAACAGGAAAAGACTCACTATCATTGGGCAGGTGTCATAAGCAGAGTGATTCATGAGCAATTGTCCAATGTGTTGCAGACCAAGACCTTCACAATGACCTCGTACTTATTCTATGCTCTCACAAGATTTCATCCATACAAGGGATTAAGTACCAGTGGCACCTTTGGACAGGATTTTATTTATGAGGTGTACCCTCAATTGCACTTGGGAAGCTCGAACTATAGGAGGGTGAATGATGCATTCAACATGCATATTACTAGATTGCTTCAGGGAGCAGAAAACACAAGATATTTTGACCAAGCCAAGGAGCTCATCAAGAAATATGGTGCTTGGTTCATTCAGTTCCCAACCTTCTCATACATCTAGGTTGATGGCTGTCAAAGGGCTCCATACAAGCTTCCAAGGTATCCCACTAATCATATCATACTTCTACAGGTCACTCGACAGATATGTGATTTTGATGCTATTGTCAAAAGGGACAAGCATAAGACTAGTTTTGGTGGATACTTTACTTTGAGGATAGGTACTGGAGAGGCATGTCCTTCCATTATTTCAGCCCAGGCTTCAGAGGAAGAGATGAGTACTCTTGATTTATCTTTCCATTCCAAGAGGTCTCGATTTGATATAACAGGTGAAGCACAAAAGAAGGCCAATAAAGAATATAGCCATAAGGTTGATTTGGAAGACTACTGGGCCAACTGCAGTCATGAATATGAGGTAAGGAAGAAGAAGTTTTCTTGGCTTCCAGTTGAATCAATCTGATTAAATAATGTAAAGGTAGTCCCTGATCAACTCAAAGATGATGGAAACCTGATTCAAGATCATGCTTATGAGGCGATAAAGGACAGGTCAATTAGTGATGTGGATTGGTTAGAAGAGGAAAAGATAGAATTGAAACAGTTAATGGATCCAGTCACCAAGTTTACCAGAATGTGGCTAAAGCATAAAATGTGGGAGTTGGAAAATGAAGGTGTACAGTGCACCTATGATTTGATGGGAGATTTAGACCCTCACTCCACTTCTGAGGAATCTGCTAAGCAGGATCCTAAAGGTAAAGGTAAGTTGGATTCTCCTTTTAAAATCAAGATAAAAGGTGTTCAAGTAGAGGAAGCCCAAGAAACAAAAAAATAGAGAAAGCCCATTGCTAAGAAGAGGGGGCATACTTCAAGGAATAAGAAGTCTAAAAAGAAAGAAACTGAAAAGCAAAGTCTTGAAGTCAATGTTCATGTGCCTAAAAGAAGGAGAATTGTGAGATTATCACAAAAGGCAGGTTTCAAGGGTGAAGGTGAAGTGGGTCCACCTGTGGTGGATGTAGAGAGTTCAGGATAAAAGACACAGGTATATACATGGAAGTCTAGGAATCCTCCTAAGGATAGTGTGTCCAAGGCAGATCCTCCTCCAGTTATTTCTCATGAGGAGTAGCATGATGATGTTCCTTCTTCCCGTGATGATCAAAATGAACCAAGTGAATCTGAGAAAGCCGAAGAACATCCAGACACTAAGGGAGAGGAATTTCATGAGGGTGAGGTTTACAATGTTGAGGTAGAAGTTGAAAAATTGATGTAGTCTCCCTTGGTTGCATATGAAGTTTCACCTATTAGAACTGAAGAGGTCAAATCACCTCCAAGAGAAGAAGAAGCAGTCAAGGTTCCATCCCCTGAGCACAAGGAGGAACATGGTGAAGAAAAGGAGAGGAAGGTGGATGAGACTCTTGAGAAGGAGAGTTTGGATAAAGAAGCACCTAAGGGTTAGCAAGAGGAAGTGGGATAGAGTGAAATGCAGTTAGAGTCCACTATTCCAGAGTGGCTAGACAAGGAAATAAAAAGAAAGCAGGTTGTTGTAGAGGATACTCCACCTAACTGGGATGAATTGCTGGCCAAGATTGGAAAGGATAAAGGTAAGAAGAAGGCCATGGTCATTTCTAAGATTGAAAGAGATGAGGCAAGTAATAGAGTGGTCCACATTGCAACTCCTGCTCCAGATAAGAATAGGGATGAGGTAACTACAAAAGATTATAATCTGCAGACTATTAATTTAGGGCCTACTTTCGTTGAGCAGGACATTGAAGATTATCAGGGTTCTAGTGCAGTCATCTTGGATAGGTTGAGGAAATAAATGAAAACTAAATAGGAGATGAAGAAGGAAATTGAGGGACTCAAGAAATGTTTGGAAAATCTGATGAAACCCTTGCAATCCATTAATCCCTCGTTCTCTGTTGTAAAACCCTTACCCCAAGAAACTATCACTGAGCTTGAAAGAATGAAGGCTTCCACTCTTGCTAATCCAAATTGGCTGCAAGGGGTGCGAACTAAAGAAAATGATGCTATCAAGGATGTTCTGTCATTTGGGAAGGATGCTATGAGGGCAATTGATTGGTTGAAGGAGGTATTAGCTTAGGACAAAGAAGATACAAATCTCCTGCTACAGAAAATGAAAACCATCATGGAGTATACCAAGGACAAGATTATAAGTGATGGAATTCTCCCTTCCTCTAGAGCTGTTGAACCTTGGGAATGGTTTGAAGCGTTCTAAATTAGGCAGAAGGTTTTGAAAAAGATCTACAAGAAGAGGAGAAAAATTGATGATACCCTAACTGGTGTCTATAATGGCTGCATTGTTTTCTTTGAGATTACGACATTGCACCTAAATATTTGAGTTTAGAACAATTGAGAAGGTGGTGGCATGATGTTTATGCTCCAATTAGTGATGATTCTGTTATTGAACACCAATTAGATGATGCAGCAACCTACATTGTTGTCATTGATAAATACCTAACATATAAGGTTGAGTGGGATAAATCGGTGAAACAATCAAGGGAGGATATTACATCAATTGAGAGCCAAGTTAAATTTTTTCCTTTACCACCTATGGCTGACTTGGATAAGGTGCTTTTGAAGGTGCATGAAATGTTGGATCAGAATAAAGACAAAGGGGAAGATAGTTAATGATTGGGCTACATCGAGATTTGTGCTTCCCTATTATTTTGCATGCATTGGTCCGAGCTGCATTGGCAATCCCAGGCCTACCTGGATGAAGTTCATGCATTTAATGCATATTTTATTTTATTTTGAATTTCTCTTGGCCGACTTGTGGCTAATTATTATTGTAAAACCCTAACTAGGCCGACATCTTTTTGGGGGTTTTCTATTAATATGGCATTTTGCCTCATTTATAAAGGTGGAGATATAGACATAGAGAAATGGAGAGATAGCTAGTGTAGAAGCGAATTAAGTAGAGCAAGAGTTAGAAAGTAGTTGTTCTCAAGCAAATATTGTAATAGAAAGCTAGAATTGTTGCTATAGTGGATAATTTTATGCAAGTAATGACATTGTGATTTGGTGCCATACTTGTGTTCTTCTTATCTTGCATGTTTCTTGTTATTCTATCTTTAGAATTGTGTTTGATATTTAGAGTTAGATTTGATTCAATGGTGTTTATGATTTGATATTTGAAGTGTTGTAGCAATCCCTGGTCCATACTTTTTACAATCAACTGATTGTTAGTTGCTTTGCAAAGTTAGCCTGGACTTTATATTCATCGTGCTTAGTTCAATTGTGAGGATTTATTCATTTCAATTGCAATGGGGTTGTTTAAATGAATGTTCATGATATGAAAATCCTAACACCTTAGAAGATTGCACTATTTCTATAAGATTGCACATCCATCTGGGTCGAGTAGAAATTAGTTTATGAGGGATTGGTCCATTCCAAGTATTTTATTATTTGCATTGTTAATCTTAGGAGTAGTATTAATCTAGAAATCTTTTTGAAACCCTTATCTTTTGTTATTTCTTTATCATTAGGTTAAATTTAGGATTGAAGTATCATATTGCTAGATCTGATAAATTTAAGATTCAATATTTTGCTTGTAGCAAGGTCCCATTGTGATTACCAACATTTTCATATTTATCATTGAGTTGTTTATGCGTTGTCAAAACCTGACATTAGAGACCTTGGGGTTATCTCTTGAGGCTTGCTAATAGAGATTTACCTTTCAAGAGAGATAGGATATTATATCTTGTTTGAGTTGTTGCTGTGCAAAAAACATCATCAATAAATTGGCGCTAGAAGGAGGGCCTGATTAAGCAAGCTGGATTAGTTTTTGAATGCCATCTCTCCTAAAAGATTCAGAAGAAGAACTAGATCTACTCTAGGAGAGGAAGAATTTCAAGAATTACCAGTCCCTACTAGGTCAAGAAGGACCAACAAAAGGGAAGAATCGTCATCCTCCCATCCACCTCCATCATCTCCATCATCCCTATCCTCATTAGGTTCATCTTCATCTTCATCTAAGGACATTCCCATTCCACAACCTCAGCTAATCATAAATCAGCCATTACCACCCCCACCTCCACCAATGGCTTTCCTAGCTAATAACCCATCTCCATTGAGTTTTGCTAATTACAATGTCATGCCCAAGAACCCTAAACACTTTTGTTCAAAGTTCCATGTTAATGATCCCAATAGAATTGTTGAGGAACACATCAGGATTTTTCAGACTTGCCTTAAGGATAGAGGAATCAATCATGAGGATGTAGCATGTAGACTCTTTCCTTATTCATTGGGAAAGGATGCATTCTATTGGTACAATCATTTACCTGTTGGGTCTATCCAGCATTGGACTGAGTTAGAGACTACATTCTTGCAAAAGTTCAGGGTTCCCATTAGTTCCAATGAGCTTTACCATCAGTTCACTAATGTTAAGAGAGAAGTCAATAAGCTTATAGGGTCCTTTAACAATAGGTTTCATCGTGCCTATACCAAATTACAGGCTCCTTATGTTGTTGGCCAAGCCACTACTTTAGAGGTTTATTATGAAGGTCTTGACAGTTTAACATCTACCTTCATTAAATGGAAAGACAACCCCCCCAATACCCTACTTGATGCCTATGTTGAGGCTGTAAAAGTAAGAACTGCCTTAAGACAACATGTGTCTGGACCTTTACCATCATTAGGACCTATTGCTCACCCTGGAAAAGTCCCTACTCTTGACCAGGCTCTCGCTAACCATACTCCTATCATGAATCTAGTACCTCAGTTGCCTATGGTTCGTCATCCAAGACCTCCTGTGAGACAAGTTACACCTGCAATTAGTTACCCTCAGCAAAATGTAAATCAACCTCTTCATGCACAGCCTCAGGCTAGTTTTCCCATGTATCTGTAGAATTCTGAAGTATTAAACCAATCACTAAATGCCAATCCTACAGTAGGATATCCCCAAAATAATGTGAATTAGCCTCCATACACTAATCCTGAAAAGGAGAGACTGAATGAATTATCTGATCAAGTGAAGAAACTGAATATGGAGGTAACTTACTTGAGGAACCAAAATAGTTAGTTGCAAGCTGCTCAGAGGAATATGTAGTCCAATCAGAGTAGAGAAAACAGAGAAAATCCACAAGGACAACACTTTGATAGAGGGAAACGTCATGAAAGAGGATACAATCATGATAGGGGATACAATAATGACAGAGGGTATAATAACGACAGAGGAAAAAATTATGATAAGGGACAATCCTCAGGTCAAAACTTTGATAGATGGAAAGGTGGTGGACAAGGCTTCAATAGGAGATAGCCACCAGGACAGAACAAGACCTGGAACACAAGGCCTAACAATGGAGGAGTCCCCACCCCATTGGATCAACTAGTTAATCATCCTGTCAATCAACTAGTTAATCAAGAGAAGCCTCCTAATGGTGTATATTTAGCTGAGGCTGCTTTATCAGGATGGTGTAGGCTCCATAAAACGAGTCAACATTCTAAGTTAGATTGTCAAGAATTCCAAACAACAGCCTCAATTTTTCAGTATGAAGTGGAGAACAATGCAGGTAGTCAGGAAATTGTGCCTTCTACTCCTTATGATTCACCAGTGTTGGTACTGAATCATGCTCCTTTTCCACAGAGTAAGGAGAATGTACCTAAAGAAGAATCTGACCAGTTGAAGGAAGAGGCAAACCAAGTATGCAATAGAGATGAAATTACATAGTTATTTGATGAGAATCCAGTAAATGAAAATGGCCCCAAGGATGAAGAAGATGCTTATGTTGAAGAAGTGCAGACCTTCCAGAGACCTATCAAGAAGTATGACTTGAGGGAATTGCCACATAGACGTCCACAGGTTGGAGGCCCCTTCACTACTTCCATTCCACTTAACAACTTCAACACGCCTCTAGATCCTAATGCCAACAATAATCTGTCACTTCCACAGGTGTCTAGGCAATATTTATCTCAAGATCAAGGGCATATGGACATGCCAAAAGGGAGAGGTATTGATGTGAAGAAGGACAAGGTGATGGAATATCCAAAGGAGACCCCTGCTGATCTGAGTGAGGAACAAATAGCCATGTATGTTGCTGAAGAACTCAAAAAATTAAAGGTAAGTCTATCTGCATTTGAGTTATTAAGAGTTCCAACCATTAGGAATGCAGTTCTAGGAACTTATAATGCAAATTCCATGTCACAAGATAAATCAGTTAGCGAAAGTGTCAATGGAGCATCTAGTTCTCAATCGGTAGGAAGGAAAAATTAGACTCATAATCAGGTCCACGTGCCTCCTGGGGATAGGGGAAAAGAGAAGGAAAAAACCCAAGTTGCTCAAGTGGATACTCCCTTAACTCTGTTTCAAGGGAAGACAGACACACCTCCATTCCTGATTTATGTTCGCATATTTGGTAAGAATTTGCATAATTGTTTGTTGGATTCTGGTGCCTCCACCAATGTTATGCATTTTGGTGTCTGTAGAGCTATGGGTATTACTCCTGCCGATTCTCAAAAGAAAGTTACACAATTGGATAGGACTGAAGTCAATGTTGTAGGGGAGTTAAATATGATTCATATGCAGATTGCTTCTGATCTTAGAATTTAGCAAGTTATTAATATACAGGTGGCTGATATACCTGATGCTTATGGCCTAATCTTGTGAAGAGACTTTACCAAGGCTTTGAATGGATATGTCTCGAATGATCACTCTCACATGTGGCTTCCCTGGAAGGGAGTGCCAAACTAGATTAGAATTGAAAGAGCACCTAGAATGAAATACATGATCATAGAATATCAGAATACCTCCACTGAAGTTCTGATATCAGAAGTAAGTATGGGTTATATGTTCTTGCAACCCCTCTTGAGGAGTTAGATGTAGAGGAAGTTCTTATGTTCCACACAACACTTGTTTACCTTACAACAGAATCCAGTGCTACTGAAGCCTTAGTGGAACCGGTTGAAGACAATGATGATCTGAAAGATAGTCAGCTGGGCTTGCTAGATAATTTTCAAGAGTTCATTTAGAAGTGCATTGAAGATCAGGTCCAGTTGGGAAGAGGAATGAACTTTGGAGAATTACTCTTGCCCAATTGGTGCAGGGTGCATAATGCTTCCCATTTGAAACTGGACTGTTGCTTGTGCTAGGCTGCAGTGGAACAAATACAAAAATGTATCAACCCCACTCCAGTAGTCAAAATTGATATCCAGAATGTCCAAGAGAATCCCAAAGGGAAAAGAGTGGTGCTTTTTGAAGAACCATCCAGTAGCAACAATGCAAGTGATACAACAAGGAAGTCTATAGTTGCTGGCTGTTGGACTTTAAGATTCGATGGGTCCAAATCAAAGCAAGGAGTTGGGTAGGAATTGAGCTAATCATCCCAAGAGGTAAGACATTCTTTGCTGCTCATAGACTTCAATTTCATTGTACGAATAATGTAGCAGAATATGAGGCTTTGGTTCATGGGTTGTTAATGGCATTAAAGAAAAAGGTTAAGATCTTGCAATTTTTTGGGGATTCTGAGTTAGTAGTCAAGCAAGTTAGGAGACAATACTCTTGTCATGACAGAAGAACGACCAACTATAGACACAGAGTATGGGATCTTATTGAAGGATTTGATGCCTTCAACATTCAGTTGATTTCACGAAGTAAGACCCAGATAGCTGACTCCCTTGCCCAGGAAATTAGTACATTGCAACCTCTGTCTCTTTCTGGATTAAAGAAGTTTATGGTGGAACTGACCCCAATACCTTCAGTACCTGACAATGTCACCAACTTCCAGGTTTTTGAAGATGACAAGCATATCTTAGATTTTATCACAAGTACAGATGTCTTTGCTTCTCAAATCATTGATGAAACTAAACTCCAAGAAGCAGAGATGGATTTGGAAGGAGTAATCAATTTGAAGACCAATATAATTCCCAAGGGAATGGTGCAATTAGAAAGGATCTTTGATCTGGACAAGGTTAGGGATCAAGAACAGGATACCAAGAAAGAGCCCATTAGTGGATAGTGTGATAAATATGGTATCAGGACATAATAACCTAGCCAAAATAACCTTGGACAAAATAACCCTGCCAAAATAACCCAAGGACAAAATAACCCAGGGTCATAATAACCCATGGAAAAAATAACCCGTGGTCAAAATAACCCATGGAAAAAATAACCCATGGTCATTTTAAATCAAGCTAGTAAACTAGAAATGACATAAAATAAATTATAAATATGATTGTGAGGCACCATAGAGGCTATTTAGGTCATTTTTAGATCATATATCCATTATATACCCCTAAAATATCCTTAAAACACCTTTAATATGCTTAAATAACCTATAAAATGGCAAATAATTATAAAAATAAAGGCAATTTCGTGGGAATAAGTTGATTATGAGTTATTATGAAAAGATATAAATGAAAAGGCATTAAGAAGATATATAAAGTGGTAGAATTAAGAGAAGTAAAGAAAGGAAGAAGGGGAGAAGAAGTAAGAGTGTGTAGAGTAATAAGAAGAGGAAAAATCCAAATTCATAAAAGAAGATATTTTGTAATATATTTTTTTGAACACTATTTTAAATTTTCCTAGGGTTTTCTAAAAGAGTGTACAAAAAATAAATATAATTTTTAGGGAACTGACACATTCTTCATAATTTTTAATATATACAATGCCTCTTCAATTTTTAACAAGTCAAAAAAACAAGAATTTTTACTTATTGTAGATGGTTACACATTTTCGTTTCATCGACAAGGCATTAATAAAATGATTTGGCATTGTGTGGAATATTTTCCAAATAAATGTTCAAGTCGGTGCTATACTACGACACAAACAAAATCCGGTGATGTGATTAGCAGTACAAAACATAATCATGCTCCAAAACTTGAGATGATCACTATCAAACAAAAATTGAAAGAAATGAAAGACATGGCATGCTCGACTCAAGATTCTACAAGAAATATCATCGCTACTTCATGCTCTAATATTTCATTACCCGTAGTAGGAGCAATACCATCAACCCATGCATTATCCAAAATGATTCGAAAAAAAAGATTAAGATTTGAAGCGTCACCACCAAATCCTCACACATCGGCAAATCTTATCTTACCAGTTGAATATACAATTACCAATAGAGGGGAAATGTTTATTTTTCATGACAGTAATGATGAGAATCATTTTTAATATTCACCACCACACAAAATTTGCAATTATTGAAAGAATCTGAAATTTTGGTTTAGTGACGGTACATTTAAAATAGTGCCAAGTATTTTTCAACAGTTGTACACGATTGTTGGCTTGAAAAATGATGCAATATTTCCACTTATTTATATTCTTATGAGCAACAAAACAAGAACCACTTATAAAAAAGTACTTTCAAAATTAAAACAACTTCAACATGATCTAAACCCAAAAACTATACTTATTGATTTTGAACTAGGTTTCATGGGAGCTATTTCTGAAAATTTTCCAATTGCCACTATTCGGGGATGTTTTTTCCATTTCTCTCAATGCTTGTGGAGGAAAGTTCAAGAAGAAGGTCTACAAACATGTTATAGTGTCGATGAAGTATTTGCATATGAGATCAAGAAACTTGTTGCATTAACTTTCATGCCTCAGATAGACGTAATCGATGCATTTGAAACACTTCAACAATCTCCTTATGATATAGAACATGAGGAGACCATGCAACCCATAATTGATTATTTTGAAGACACGTGGATTGGCAGACTAACCAGAAGAGGCAACAGATGATCACCCAAGTTTCCAATCACAATGTGGAATTGCTATTCAACTACTCAAGATGATCTTCCCATAACCAATAATACTATTGAGGGATGGCACAAAGGATTTAGTGAATTACTTCAAGCATCACACAACTCAGTCTGGAAATTCATCAAAGCAGTGAAAAAAGAACAAAGTCTCCAAGAGAATAGAATAGAGAATATATGGTTGGATACACTGGGCAACCAAGCAGGAAAAAATACCGTGAACTCAAAGAAATACTTAAAAGATTGGTTGATGGTTATGACAACCATAACATTCTAGATTATATAAGAGGCATTGCTCATAATTTGACACTTTATTGAAAATTTGAATAATAAAGTTTCTTTAGCAACATACATGTAATTTATAAATTTTGTTTTCCTTTCTCTATATTCTTATGGGGATATTTTGTCCATGGGTTATTCTGACCATGGGTTATTTTGGATTGGGTTATTATGACCCTGGGTTATTTTGTCCCTGGGTTATTATGACCGGGTTATTTTGTCCAGGGTTATTTTGGTCGGGTTATTATGTCCCGTAACCATAAATATAATATGGGAACTCAAGATGATGTCAAAAATGTCTTTATTGGCAAAGTATGCACTCCAGAAGAAAGGAAAGGAATAATCGATGCACTACATAGATATCCAGATGTGATAGCCTACTATCCCTCTCAATCCAAGAGTAAAACCTTTCAGACAGAGGTAAAGGCCCATCAATGCTCTACTGGAACCCATAATACAAAAGGAAGTGCATAAACTATTATCTGCAAGAATCATATTTCCAGTCAGACACTCAACTTGGGTTGCAAACCTGGTTCTAGTGTGAAAGAAAAATGGTGAAATTAGGCTATGTGTAGATTTCAGGAACCTAAATAGAGCATCCGAAAAAGATAATTATCTAGTAGCCTCACTGGATGAAGTGCTCCAGATTGTCAATGGATCTCAGATGATGTCTTTCTTGGATGGTTATTCAGGATACAATCAAGTTATGGTACAATATGAGGACAGGCACAAGACTGCTTTCACCACCAAGTGGGGCACTTTTTCCTATAGGAGGATGCCCTTTGGCTTGATTAATGTTGGAGCCACATTCTAAAGAGCCATGGGAATTTCCTTTAAAGAAATAATTGGTAAGTGCATAATCATTTATATGGATGATCTGATAGTCTTTTCCAAGAAGAGAGGTGATCATATCGCAGATTTGTGCAAGGTTTTTCAAAAATGCAAAGAGTTTGGGATATCTCTCAATCCAAAGAAATGCATCTTTGGAGTTACAAAGGGTAAATTGTTGGGGCATGTTCTCTCTAAGAAAGGAATTTCCATTGATCCAGAACGAATAGAAGCTATACTCAAGATCCAACCACCTGCTAGCAAGAAATAAATGAAATCATTCTTTGGCAAGATCAACTTTGTGAGGAAGTTCATCACTGGGTTTGCAGAAATAGTTAAGCCACTGAATGCAATGTTGAAGCAGGAGGGAAAAGTTGAATGGAATGTAGAAGCAAAGGGAGCATTTACATAGATAAAAAGGGCTATTGCTGATGCTCCAATTTTTGTGAGTCTAGACTATGATAAGCCATTCTATATATATTTGTTTGCTTCTGACCACTCTTGTGTTGCTATGTTAACTCAAAATTTTGATCAAGGCAATGAACATCCCATAGCATTCATGAGTGCACCATTGAAGGATGCAGAGTTGAGATACCTAAGTGTTGAAAAGCAGGCCTATGCCTTAGTCAGAGCTGTAAAGAAATTTAGACATTATATCCTCAGAAACAAAATCTTTGCAATAGTTCCTGATCCAGTAGTCAAGTTGTTGATGCAGAATGAGCTAGGAGAACATAGAGCTAAGTGGGTAACTATGTTACAAGAGTACGATATTGAGATTCAACCCATGGAGCTAGTAAGAGGGCAGGGACTTACAAAGACAATGGCGGAAATAGGCCTAGATCTTACAACTCAAAATTACAATTTAGAAGATGTCTCTCCTGGCGAGTGGTATGATGACATCGTTCATTATCTCTTGACTCAGAGATGCCCTGATCATATGAATGCAGTACAAAGAAGGGCACTATGCTTAAAGAGTGACAGTTTCATGCTGAAAGGAGCTGTCCTATATAACAAAAATCATGAGGGTGTTTACTTAAGGTGCCTAGGAAAGGCAGAGTCTGAAGAGTGATGTTGGAATTTCATGACAGATATGGTACAGGCCATGGATCAACACCTTCTACAGCAAACTAGATTCTAAGAGCTGGTTACTATTGGCCTACACTATTCAAGGACACACACAACCATGTCAGAACTTGTCATGTGTGTCAGACTGTGGCAACCAGAGAGAAGTATGCAGCACTCCCACTCCAACTAGTCTTTGAGGTAAAACCTTTCGCATAGTGGGGGATGGACTTCATAGGTCCAATCAATTTGCCTTCCTCTGTAGGTCACAGGTATATCCTTACTATCACCGATTATCTTACAAGATGGATTGAGGCTCTTGCTTGCAAGAAATGTACTTCTGAAGTGGTAATTAATTTCATTGACTCAGGTATCATTAACCATTTTGGATGTCCTATGTCTTTGGTTTGTGATAATGGTCCTGCATTTTCATCATTGAAGTTTTCTAATTGGGCCTTTGATCATGGGATTGTTATTAAGTTTGCATCCAATTATTACCCTCATGGTAATGGTTTGGTTGAGTCATCCAACAAAAATCTCTTGACTGTTATCCACAAACTGTTAGAAATAAATATGAAGGATTGGCATACCCAACTTAGATTTTCTCTCTGGGCAGATCATACAAAACATAAGAATTCCATAGGAATATCACCTTACCACCTAGTTTATGGGTTAGAGCTTGTGTTTCCTATTCAGTTAAAAATCCCCACCTTATAGTTCATTAATGAATATTATGAGGAGGATAAGTGTGAGGCCAGACTTGCTGAATTATTACACCTTGAGGAAAAAAGAGATGAAGCCCTGGAAAACTTTGCTAAACATCAAGGGGTAGTCAAAAGGTGGTTTGAAAGAAGAGCCAAGGTAAAAGCTTTTAGGATTTTTGACTTGGTTCTTTACTGGGATAAAGCCCATGACCATAAGGGGGAGCATGGAAAATTTGATAAACTTTGGCTTGGCCCTTACTAGATTTCAGAAATCTTGGGAGATAATGCTTTCCGTTTGAAAACTCTCACTGGAGAGGACATCCCACTGCCTGTCAATGGGAAGTATTTGAAACATTATTTCCAGTCTTGAGTTGTTTTCAGCTTTTTTCCTATATATAGTTAGATTAGATTTCCTTTCTATTTTGTTTGTTTTGCTTTGCTTTGGTTAGAGTAGGTTTCCCTTTCTGCTTTGTTTTTGTTTGTTTTGGTTAGTGTAGGTTTTCTTTTGGTTTGGTTTTTTTTGTTCTGCTCTTGCTTTGAGGGTTTTCTTATTTTCTTCTGGATGTGTTGCACCTACATGGAAAATATATCATTAGTTGGGACTGTTCTAAGTATTTTATTGGTGGACTTTAGTCTTGTGTCTCGAAAGGATGGTTGAAATCTTTGTTATTACCAAACAATCTAAATGTTTGATTTATAGAAGATGGGTCACTGGTTTTGATTTAAATTTGAAGTATTATGAAATCTTATATCTTTCATACATCTTAAGAATCCTAATGTTTTTGTAGGGTCCTTGTGAAGTCTTGTCAGGTGAAAAATATTATTTATGCTTTAGCGCCACTATGGTTCTTCGCCTTGAGTGTGAACTTCATTGTTCATAGGTTGACATGAAAAGTGAAGTCCTGTCAGGTGAAAAATCTTATTTATGCTTTAGCGCCACTATGGTTCTCAGCCCTGAGTGTGAACTTCATTGTTCACAGGTTGACATGAAAAGTGAAATTGAAAAGAATATCAAAGAAAGCAAAGTGAAAATATTAAAAATCAAAAGAATGAATTCAATCTATCAGGAGTATCTAAATATCTCTATCGGGGCTATAGATGCCTGGCTAGCAATAGACCTATGTTTGGGAGAGTCATAGCGATAACCTCGTTGGGGCTATAGACGCCTGATTGGCAATGAGACTCTATCTAGGTTGCTTTTGAAGTTAGAATCTTTATGTAGCCTATCCTGACTAAACTTGGTTTCTGCAGTAGCTTAAGGAGGGAATTGAACTCATATGCACACACTTGGATTTTCAGTTTATGGAAGGTTCGGTCTACCCTTTGGTTCTGATTCTTTAATCTTTGTATTTTGATTAGTTTATCTGATAGTGAGACTAAAACCAGAGATTTTGGGTTCTCGATTCCTATCTGTCATCAAATGCTCTAGAGTATTTCCCTAGCAGAGTCACCATTTGTTGTGCAGTTTTTGCACACACGCCCTGCTGAAAGTAGGGACCCTCTTTCACTTTGGTTTTCATGTCTTGGCGCTTTGATTTTAAGGATTTATCTTGCTATGGAATGTGATTAAATGTTTACTTTGATTGCCTAAGTGATTCCCCTAAGTTATTTATTGAAAATCTTATGTTTTGGGTGAATTTCAAGTTTTTACCCTAGTTCGGGATTTTCTACCCTAGCCGGATTTTCCCGGATCCTCCTTAGATTCTAACTAAATGCTGTGGTTCAGAGATTTTTGTTCTTTGCGGAATTCTGTGTGGGTCAGATATTTTCGAATTTCATCATGTCGTCGAGTTCCCAAATTTTCCTGGCTGTCTTGTTGGCGGCATTAATGTCGTTTGTACAATTGGAGAGGGATGTATTTAACCATTCTCTGATGACTTTTATGCCATTATGCTTTATTGTTTGTCATCAATTGATCTGAGGAGTTTGTTCTTTGAGTGTTGGATTTGATTTTGGGCACTGAGTTTGTGAATTGTTTGATTTAAGTGGTGATTTCCTTGGCAATTTTGTCACGGTTCTTTGTTGGGCACCATTAAACTAGTATTTGCTGCCTCATTCAATTTTTGCTGTGTCAAATGGTATGTATTTGATTTCCTTCCCTTTCATTGATGACTGTGGATAATGCTTTGATGTTATAGAGTTTATTGGGGTCTGAATTCTTGAATGTTTGATCATTTCATGGCTCGGGTTGCATAACATTGTTTGATTTATAGTCTCCCAAGTGATTTTCGAGCTTGTTTGTTTATTTCTCATGGGGAGTCTTGCTTGAGAGTCGTGATTACCCCTAGTGAGGACTTAGCAGTTGAAATGATTGAATCCTGAGCTTTCATGTGCGTTAATGGTAGATTTGTAGGGTTTGACTTACGTCATCACCATTTAACTTTAGTTTGCTTTCGAATTGGCCTAGAATTCTAAGAAAACCTATGGAAGGCCCATATCAAACTTGTCTCAGGCCTAGATTCTTGAAATTTATGATCGATCTATTAGTCTGAGCGAAATCGTCATTTAGTGTCGAAGTTCAGGTTTCGTCCTCAGTTTGGGATTTTTCGACTCTGGCAGATTTTCTGGCTCTCATGGATTTTTCGGCTCTGGCAGATTTTCCCGATCCCCTTCGTTTTCCTAGAATCTGCTATTCTTCAGAGATTCAACTTCTTCGCAGATTTCTGTCGGCTTTAGATTTTCCCGAAATCCTTGATTCCTTTTTTTTTTTTCAAAATTTGCCAAGTGTCTCCTCCTTCGCGGAAATCCGTCTCTAGTGGATTTTCCTGGAATTTGATGAAATATGAGGGAATATGAAATAACATGATGTGTTAATAGGTGATGGTGCATTTTATAATTAATTTATGCTATTTTGAGATCTCACATGTTGTTTATTGATTAATAATGATCGGATTGAATTGCCAATAGGTGTTTTCATGTTTATTTTGCTACAATCCATCTGGCCCGAAATTCTCCAAAATTCCTCCTAGCTTGGATTCCGCAGATGGTCCTGAAACCCAAAGTTTAATATGATCATTCTATATGAGCTTTAATAAGGTTTAATGATGATTTTGATTGATTAACCTTTGTTGGTGTGATATTTATTATGTTTCCTTTGTTAAGTGCAGGCTGAATCTAGTAAGGTAACAACTAGAAAAGCTAAGGGTGACATGGAGGGATCTTTAGTAGCTAAAGTAGAAAGAATTAAGATGGACATCAAGAGAAAAATCCTAGAGAGTAAGATCACTTCTATCTGGTCAAAAATAACAGATACTAATGTTGGACTATGGGACTATGAGGAGTTCAAGGGTAGAATGGCAGCACAAGATCTTCCTCTGGTGGCTAAGAGAATGTTAGAATTAGGATTGGCGAATGTAGCTGGTTTCCCTTCCACGGTGTAGTGTTATGAGTTGGTCCTTGAGTGTGCCAGAAATTATGACTAGGATAGCCAGAGAATTATTGGTCCTCAAGGGAGGATTGTGGAAAATTTGAACCCTGTTTCCATTGCTCAGACCTTTGACATGCCGGATAGATCTCTTGTGGTGGCATTCAACATGGAAGCAACCAAGGAGTACTATGAAGAACAGACTGTTAAATCTCAATAGCTCATCAATTCCTGGCTGGAGAAACCTAAGTCTCATTATTCTAAACTACCTAAGCAGTTATTTAGAGAAAAGTTCAAAAGGGAGTATTATGATGCCATCACTCTTCTTAGCAGAGTGGTTAGATTAAAGAATGTTGGTATGTTTGAGAATTGGATGTGCCATATTATTGTGAGGATGGAACAGGAAAAGACTCACTATCATTGGGCAGGTGTAATAAGTAGAGTGATTCATGAGAAATTGTCTATTCTGTTGCAGACCAAAACCTTCACAATGACCTCGTACTTATTCTATGCTCTCGCAAGATTTCATCCATACAAGGGATTAAGTACCAGTGGCACCTTTGGATAGGATGTTATTTATGAGGTGTACCCTCAATTGCACTTGGGAAGCTTGAACTACAAGAGGGTGAATGATGCATTCACCATGCATATTATTAGATTGCTTCAGGGAGCAGAACACACAAGAATTTTTGACCAAGCCAAGGAGCTCATCAAGAAATATGGTGGTTGGTTCATTCAATTCCCAACCTTCTCATACATCTGGGTTGATGGCTATCAAAGGGCTCCATACAGGCTTCCAAGGTATCCCACTGATCATATCATACTTCTACAGGTCACTCGACAGATATGTGATTTTGATCCTATTGTCAAAAGGGACAAGCATAAGACTGGTTTTGGTGGAGACTTTCCTTTGAGGATAGGTACTAGAGAGGCATGTCCTTCCATTATTCTAGCCTAGGTTTCAGAGGAAGAGATGAGTACTCTTGGTTTATTTTTCCATTCCAAGAGGTCTCGATTTGATATAACAGGTGAAGCACAAAAGAAGGCCAATAAAGAATATAGCCATAAGGTTGATTTGGAAGACTACTGGGCCAACTGCAGTGATGAATATGAGGTAAGGAAGAAGTTTTCTTGGCTTCCAGTTGAATCAGTCTGATTATATAATATAAAGGCAATCCCTGATCAACTTGAAGATGATGGAAACTTGATTCAAGATCATGCTTATGAGGCGATAAAGGGTAAGCCAATTGGTGGTGTGGATTGGTTAGAAGAGGAAAAGACAAAATTGAAATAGTTAACGGATCTAGTCACCAAGTTTACCAGAATGTGGCTAAAGCATAAAATGTGGGAGTTGGAAAATGAAGGTGTACAGTGCACATATGATTTGATGGGAGATTTAGACCCTCACTCCACTTCTGAGGAATCCGCTGAGTAGGATCCTAAAGGTAAAGGTAAGTTGGATTCTCCTTTTAAAATCAAGATAAAAGGTGTTCAAGTGGAGGAAGCCCAAGAAACAGAAAAGAAAGAAACTTAAAAGAAGAGTCCTGAAGTCAATGTTCATGTGCCTAAAAGAAGGAGAATTGTGAGATTATCACAAAAGGAAGGTTCCAAGGGTGAAGGTGAAGTGGGTCCACCTGTGGTGGATGTAGAGAGTTCAGGAGAAAAGACACAGGTATATACAAGGAAGTCTAGGACTCCTTCTCCCAAGGATAATGTGTCCAAGGCATATCCTCCTCTAGTTATTTCTCATGAGGAGCAACATGATGATGTTCCTTCTTCCGGTGATGCTCAAAATGAACTAGGTGACTATGAGAAAGCCGAAGATCATCCAGACACTGAGGGAGAGGAATTTCATGAGGGTGATCTTTACAATGCTGAGGCAGTAGTTGAAAAAGTGATGTAGTCTCCCTTGGTTGCATATGAAGTTTCACCTGTTAGAACTGAAGAGGTCAAATCGCCTCCAAGAGAAGAAGAAGCAATGAAGGTTCCATCCCCTGAGCACAAGGAGGAACATGTTGAAGAAAAGGAGAGTAAGGTGGATAAGACTCCTAAGAAGCAGAGTCTGGATAAAGAAGCACCTAAGGGTCAGCAAGAGGAAGTGGGACAAAGAGAAGTGCAGTTAGAGTCCATTGTTCTGGAGTGGCTAGACAAGGAAATAAAAGGAAAGCAGGTTGTTGTAGAGGATAATCCACCTAACTAGGATGAGTTGCTAGCCAAGATTGGAAAGGATAAAGGTAAGAAGAAGGCCAGGGTCATTTCTAAGATTGAAAGAGATGAGGCAAGTAATAGAGTGGTCCACATTGCAACTTCTACTCTAGATAAGAATAGGGATGAGGTAACTGCAAAAGATTATAATCTGCAGACTATTAATTTAGGGCTTACTTCTGTTGAGAAGGACATTGAAGATTATTAGGGTTCTAGTGCAGTCATCTTGGGTAGGTTGAAGAAGGAAATGGAAACTAAACAAGAGATGAAGAAGGAAATTGAGGGACTCAAGAAATGTTTGGAAGATCTGATGAAACCCTTGCAATCCATTAATCCCTCATTCTCTATTGCAAAACCCTTACCCCAAGAAACTATCATTGAGCTTGAGAGAATGAAGGCTTCCACTCTTGCTACTGCAAATTGGCTTGAAGGGTTGCAAACTAAAGGAAATGATGCTATCAGGGACGTTCTCTCATCTAGGAAAGATGCTATGCGGGAAATTGATTGGTTGAAGGATGTATTAGCTCAGGACAAAGAAGATATAGATCTCCTGCTGTAGAAAATGAAAACCATCATGGAGTATACCAAGGATAGGATTATAAGTGATGGAATTCTCCCTTCCTCTAGAGTTGTTGAACCTTGGGAATGGTTTGAAGCATTGCAAATTAGGTAGAAGGTTTTGAAAAAGATCTACAAGCAGAGGAGGCAAATTGATGATACCCTAACTGGTGTCTATAATGGTTGCATTACTTTCTTTGAGATTATGATAGGGAGAAGGAAGATTGCACCTAAATATTTGAGTTTAGAAAAATTGAGAAGGTGGTGGTATGATGTTTATGCTCTAGTCAGTGATGATTTTTTTACTGAACACCAGTTAGATGATGCGACCACCTACATTGTTGTCATTGATAAATACCTAACATATAAGGTTGAGTGGGATAAATTGGTGAAACAATGAAGGGAGGATATTACATCAATTGAGAGCCAAATTAAGGTTTTTCCTTTATCACCCGTGGATGACTTGGATAAGGTTCTTTTGAAGGTGCATGAAATGCTGGATCAGAATAAAGACAAAGGGGAAGATAGTTAATGATTGGGCTACATCGAGATTTGTGCTTCCCTATTATTTTGCATGCATTGGTCCGAGCTACATTGGAAATCCCAGGTCGACCTGGATGAAGTTCATGCATTTAATAAATATTTTATTTTATTTTGAATTTCTCTTGGCCGACTTGTGGCTAATTATTATTGTAAAACCCTAACTAGGCCGATATGTTTTGGGGGTTTTCTATTAATATGTCATTTTTCCTCATTTGTAAAGGTGAAGATATAGACATAGACGAATAGAGAGATAGCTAGTGTAGAAGCGAATTAAGTAGAGCAAGAGTTAGAAAGTAGTTGTTCTCAAGCAAATATTTTAATAGAAAGTTGGAATTGTTGCTACAGTGGATAATTTGATGCAAATAATGACATTGTGATTTGGTGCCATACTTGTGTTCTTCTTATCTTTCATGGTTCTTGTTATTCTATCTTTAGAATTGCTTTGAGGAGATTTGATAGTTTGATATTTAGAGTTAGATTTGATTCAATGGTATTTATGATTTGATATTTTAAGTGTTGTAGCAATCCCTGGTTCATACTTTTCACAACCAACTGATTGTTAGTTGGTTTGCAAAGTTAGCCTAGACTTTATATTCATTGTGCTTAGTTCAATTGTGAGGGTTTATTCATTTCAATTGCAATAGGGTTGTTTGAATGAATGTTCATGATCTAAAAATACTAACACCTTAGAAGATTGCACTGCTTCTATAAGATTGCACATCCATCTGGGTCAAGTAGAAATCAGTTTATGAGGGATTGGTCCATTCCAAGTATTTCATTATTTGCATTATTAATCTTAGGAGTAGTATTAATCTAGAAATCTCTTTGAAACCCTTATCTTTTGTTATTTCTTTATCATTGGGTTAAATTTAGGATTGAAGTATCATCCAATTGCTAGATTTGATAAATTTAAGATTCAATATTTTGCTTGTAGTAAGGTCCCATTGTGATTACTAACATTTTCACATTTATCACCGAGTTGTTTATGCATTGTCAAGACTTGACATTAGAGACCTTGGGGTTATCTCTTGAGACTTGCTGATAGAGATTTACCTTTCAAGAGAGATAGGATATTATATCTTGTCTGAGTTGTTACTGAGCAGAAAACATCATCAACAAAAACCACAAGAGAAAACTTAAAAAAAAAACCAAAAAAGAATGTTCTCCCTCCAAAATCTCTCATTTTTCTCATTCTCAAATGGGACTAAATAAGAAACCCTAATTTGAGTTCCATGATTGAGGGAGTGACATTTGTCACTCTCTCATTCCTCTCTCAAGCACACTCTCCCACAAGTGGTCACACATGTGTAAGAACTTTTTGGGAGATGGGAGTGTACTTGGACACTCTTTCCATAATCTCTTACAAAGGAGGCTCACACATGTAAGTCCTTTGTGGGCTTCCCCAAGTATATAAATGAACTTAGGGGAATGGAAGTGAGACAAGTCATCTTTTCCTCATCCCAAGATTTGGTTTTTGCCACTCCTCTTAAGTGGGGTCCAATAAAGGCCCTTGACCAAGTTTGGGATGTAAATGAACCCCATACCCATAGGTACTTACCCTAGGGTACCAAAAACTAAGGAAACAATTAAAAACAAGCTTTTAAAGACCCTCAAAAATCACATAAAAGAAGGCATCTGAAATTTTCCACCGAGCCAAATCACGTCCTAGGATCACATGAACTTAAATAAAAATAAAAAACACACATTCACAATTAACATTACAAAATTAATCACATCACAAACGCTCGACTATTGTCCCTCCATATGGACTATGGTCCTAGTTCCACGATTTAACCACATTGGGTTCTTAAGAGATCTCTGATTCCATAGGCTATGGAATTATACCAGACACTCAATGCCACATGTCAATATGTTCAATAATCATCATAGCCAAAGCAATATAATTAAACAATCACATGTGCATATATTCACAACTCAATTCTAATAACAAACTATTTGTGATATTACCATTTATCAATTTATCTTATTTCCTTAAACTTAATTTTCAAGATTCATAGCTTCTTGATTTCACAGGGAATATTTCCTTTAATTCATATAAGAGGAATACAAATGGAATTACTTAATTCCAAGTAATCGTCTAATTATTCCAAATTCTCATTTTATTTCACTTTACCTAACATTGCATTCTCAATTTTACCATTTTACATATAAAAATGTTCAAACATATAATGATAAATCATATCTAACAACCTTATTATATAGCCCATATTTATCAAGCTTAATAATTAATAAATCATCATGAGACACATTTCTTTTAATCATCCTATTATAGAACATCATTTAATCTGATTAATCATCTAAACATTCTAGGTTATCCTTTCATTGCAAATTTATCTTTTATCACTTTATCAATTTTACTTTTGAACACATGGAAATGTAAGAACACGTTCAAATTCTCTACTCCTATGCATATAATCATGATCAATGTTGTTTAATAATCAAACTTTTCAATTATCTTAATCATGTGAAGAATCATCAAGTATCAAGTCCACTGAATTTGACTAATGTTAATGTTAGGTCTATACCATAGGGTTTGCACACACGTTTCAAGATTCACAATCCATTTCATATTTATGTGTGTACATTTTAGTTAAGATAGTTAGTTGTCATTCCACCTTCCAGACTACATACTTGTTTATCTTAAGTTTACAAGATACCTTGGGGTGTTTATGGATTCATCACACTATTATTTAAGCTAGGTGACCATATTGGATCATAAAACATGCAATACAATATGTGATTTATCAATTCTCCTATTAATGTCAATGATTGGTATGTCATTAAAACTTCTTTGCTACTTGATCATATTCGTGCATCAACGCTTAGATAAAGAGGGGTAATTTCCTTAGGGTTTACATATATAGCCCAAGATATCTCAATGTGACAATCCTAGTTACTTCATTTATCAATTTTGTTCTATCTAACCATCAATTAATATATTGTACCTTAGAGATTAGGGTTATATTAGTTTCACACAAGGAAGAGGCTTACATCCCCCTCCCCTTAGTTTTGATTTCCTCCTAGAAGTCACTAGGGCTCTAGGACATAGTTTCCACATGATATTATATCATTGTTTGAAGTTAACTCTTATTCTATGGTTTCTATGAAACTATTTCTCTTACTTCGTA
Source organism: Sequoia sempervirens (assembly GCA_007258455.2). Classification (NCBI taxonomy): domain Eukaryota; kingdom Viridiplantae; phylum Streptophyta; class Pinopsida; order Cupressales; family Cupressaceae; genus Sequoia; species Sequoia sempervirens. Next base: position 110,511,959 of record VDFB02179234.1, on the reverse strand, counting down.
TGAAATAATTTTCTCACAAATCCTCCTATTAAGAGGGAAATAAAAATTATACAATTATAGTACCTTCTCTTTCCTTCTAGGTAGTTTTACAAAATATCAATATCAATCACATGTTCCTTCATTATTATCACCTTCACATTGAAATAAGCCTACAGACCAAGCATGCAAGGTTAACCTTTCAGGCTCCTATTATTTGTGATAATTTTCAATCATTAATATACCCTACACAATTTTCAACACCAAAACAATAAATCACTTCTCCATTAATATGATCTCATATTTGAAAATGTATATATTTCTTGAATATAATTTTGTCTTTTTTTTTTGTTTAACATAATAGGAAAATAGATACCACTTAAAAATACCCTTTTAAATGTAGACCCTATTATCTCAATTCATCATTTATTTTAAGATTCTTCCAATTTAATTTCTATTAGAAATAGAACATAAACAATAGAATTGTTGTATATTTGTAGTTGGAGTGAACCATACTTTAGAAACTTTTAACATAGATGTATGTTCCTTTCTTTGCAAGTAGACAGAAATGACAAATACAATAAATATGCCCAAACAATAACTCATTATTTACAATGTCTCTCCATCTCCTATTACTACAAGGAATATGCTCTTAAACATTACCTTTTTTAGTTCCCACCCAACTTTTCCCACCTAATTAATACAAGCTTCCACTTGAGATTTTTAATAAAAACATTTACAACTCAATACAAAAGGTTCCATATTTACAATGTAGCTTGCTTCCCCCAAGTCCTTCACACCTACAAAATAACACAAAATATTTCAATGGCTATGAGATGCTCACCTCCCAATCGTTGACCTACTCATAGGTTAACCCCGAGCTAGGAGATCTCCCTAAGAACTGAGTTACATGGATACAACCATTTGCAAATGCTACAAACCATTCCAACATAAAAATAAACACATATTTAACCATTAATCCATTTTCCCATCACAACCAGAACATAATCTCATAAGTTACACATAACCCTTATAACCCCACTTTTTTTATACACATAAACTAGGGATTCTTAGCCCATAAGGGTGAGTTTATCCCTAGCATCCCATCCCTTATCCACAACATGAACCAATATGAAAACATAAAATATCATGAAGGAAACAACACCCATAATTTTAAAATCACTTTCACATGCCTTGCAAAATTAAAACAAAATGCCAAGAAGCCACCCTCTTTGAGTTTTTCAAACAATGAAGAAAATGAGTTGAGAATCTTCAACTCCAACTCCTTCCAAACCTTTTTCCAAGCCAATCCAAGAACTCCTAAAATCCACAAGTAAAAACTTCTTTTCAAACCCAAAAACAAGATGAAAGAAAATTCTCCTTCAAAATAATCTCCTCAAAACCACAAGATAAAACTCTTAAAAAAAACCAGAAAAGAGTGCTCTCCCTCCAAAATCTCCCCTTTTCCTCATTCTCAAATGGGGGTAAATAAGAAACCCTAACTTGAGTTCCATGAATGAGGGAGTGATATTTGTCATTCTCTCATTCATCCCTCAAGCACACTCTCCCACAAGTGCTTACACATGTGTGAGACCTTTTTGAGAGATGGGGAGTGTACTTCAACTCTCTTACCATAATCTCTTACAAAGGATGCTCACACATGTGAATCCTTTGTGGACTTCCCCAAGTTCATAAATGAACCTAGGAATGAGAGTGAGACAAGACAAGTAATCTTTTCTTCATCCCAAGATTTGATTTTCGTCACTCCTCTTAGTCAAATCAAGGCCCTTAACCAAGTTTGGGGTGTAAATGAACCCCATACCCATAGGAACTTACCCTAGGGTACCAAAAACTAAGGAAACAATTAAAAATAAGCTTTTAAAGACCCTCAAAAATCTCATAAAAGAAGACATCTAAATTTTTCCACCTAAGATGCCAACTCACATCTTAGGACCACATGAATTTAAATAAAAATAAAAAACACACATTCACAATTAATATTACAAAATTAATCACATCACAAATGAGACTATAGTCCCTCCATATGGACTATGGCCTTGGTTTCACAGTTTAATCACATTGGGTTCCTGAGAGATCTCAAATTCCATAGGCCATGTAATTATACCTGCACACTCAATGCCACATGTTAATATGTTCAATAATCATCATAGCCGAAGCAACATAATTAAACAATCACATGTGCATATATTCACAACTCAATTCTAATAACAAACTATTCGTGATATTATCATTTATCAATCTATCTTATTTCCAATTAAACTTAATTTGCAAGATTCATAGCTTCTTGATTTCACAAGGCATATTTCCTTTAATTCATATAAGAGGAATACAAATAGCATTACTTAATTCCAAGTAATCGTCTAATTATTCCAAATTCTCATTTCATTTCACTTTATGTAACATTGCATTCTCAATTTACCCTTTTGCATATAAAAATGTTCAAGCATATAATGATAAAGCTTATCTAACCAGCTTACTATATAGGGGTATGTGTAGGATCATGATGGGCCAAAAAGTGGCGATATGATGGGTTTTTGTAGGGTATGTGGCTGACGACTTTTTTTTAACCCAAAATTGATGAAATGAAAAGGGTTTTTAAAGCATATTCTCATCTTTCCACCAAAATAAATTATGCTTTACTTTGAATTTAATAAATAATTATTATTTATTTTCTACTTGAATTACAACTAAAGTCCTGATTGATAGGCTGATTGAAAAACATATATAGCTTTCAAACATTATCATATTTTTTGAATCCAAAACATGTGTCACATTCTATGCTTCACATACTATAGGATTAAAAAAAAAAATCATGAAGTTTTGACCAAGTTAAGGTGGTTAGACATCTGAGTTTTTATTTTTAAAAATTTGTAATAAAAATTCATAATTAATTATTTACTTGGAAAAATTATAAAAAAATATGCATCACCTGGGACATGAGTCCTCTACTTATATCTAAAATATTATTAAAAATATTATCATTTTATTGTGGTTAGGGTGGTCGAAGGACACCTACTTCTTATTTTTCCACGAAATTTAAGTACTACTACATTGAAATTTTAAATTTTCACCAAATAGATTTTAAAAAAAACCCTAGTAGTTTAGAAACCACATTAAATTTGCTACAAATTATATTCTTACATATTTTTGAAATAATATAGATAACTTATTCAAATTTTTACGTCAAGTTGCCTAACTCTGATTTTTCTAAATTTTTTGCCACTTAAGGGCTTGTTTCTTCCATGATGATCCTGCACATACCCATAGCCCATCATGAGACACATTTATTTTAATCATCCTTTTATAGAACATTAATTAATTTGATTAATCATCTAAATATTCTTAGGTTATCCTTTCATTGCAAATTTATCTTTTATCACTTTATCATTTTTACTTTTGAGAACATGAGATTGTAATCTTGAATATATTCAAATTCTCTACTCATATTCATACAATCATGATTAATATTGTTTACTAATTGAACATATCAATTATCTTAATCATATAAAATATCATCAAGTATCAAGTCTGTTGAATCTGACTAATGTTAATGTTAGGTCCATACCATAGGGTTTGCACATGTGTTTCAAGATTCACAATCCATTTCATATTAATGTGTATACACTTTAGTTAAGCTACTTAGTTGTTATTCCTCCTTCCAAACTACATATTTGTTTATCTTAAGTTTACAAGATACCTTGGGGTGTTTATGGATTCATCACACTATTATTTAAGCTAGGTGACCATACTGGATTATAAAACATGCACTACGATATAAGATTTATAAATTATCCTATTAATGTCAATCCTTGGAACATCATTAAACTCCTTTGCTACTTGATCATATCCATGCATCGATGCTTAGATAAAGAGGGGTAATTTCCTTAGGGCTTACCTATATAGCCCAAGATATCTCAACGTGACAATCCTAGTTACTTCATTTATCAATTTTGTTCTACCTAACCATCAATCAATATATTACACCTTAGAGATTAGGGTTATATTAGTTTCACACAAGGCGAGGCCTTACACATACATACATAACTCCCTATAACACATCAAACTCGATCATCTAAAACATATAACATAGTACTTGTTGTTACAAAATGCCCCAACCATAGACCTATATCATTATATAGGTATTATAACAAAAAACTTCCAAAACTCCTCTGTGACAATGTAGTTATACTATCTAACATATCTAGAGCCTCCTTTAATATATTCGTTTTCCTCAGATTTGTCAAATATATGTTCCTTATATAGAGGGTGACAACCATTGAGGTTGCAAGATTTAATCAATTATAATCCCATAAATAGTGCTTCAAACTCAATGTTGTTTTTAATCCTCAGTTCCAAATTCTTAGCCATCACTTTAATCAATCTTCTCGAAGAATCACAAATGGCACCCCTCTGCTAGATAGGCCCAAATTGCCTTGAGATGCATCGTTGAAATTTAATTTCCACAAGCCTTTCAAAAGTAGAATCCACTTAACTCTTGAACACTCAACTTAGGATAGGCCCAAATTGCCTTGAGATGCATTGTTGAGATTTAATTTCCACAAGCCTTTCAAAAGTAGAATCCACTTAACTCTTTAACACTCAACTTAGAGTAGAATAGAACTTGACATCCCATGAATAAGAACTTTGACACATTAATTTTAATATATAATATTTTCATTAAAAAAAATATATAACAAATTTATACACCAAAATTCAAACATAAATAAATTTGATAATAAAGATTCTAAATAAAGTTGGCTACATAACTTAAATCACATAAACTCATAACAAACACCAATTCAAGAAGAAAATATTAATTCTTCCAAAACTCCTCTCTGCGTAGGATTCAGAAGCAAAATTATATCAAATGTGATTAATGAAGTCAGGATACGCTTGATGCTGACAAACTAAGATAAGAAAAAAAATTCAGATGCGACATAAAGTTAAACCCTAGCCCAAAGAGACGTTGGGATCGGATAGCCGTTGGAGGAAGAACTTTTAAAAATATCCTTAAAAGGCCTTTAATTTAAAAACATCCCAATTCGAAAAACATTGGGACTTAAAGTTTATCAAGTTTATCACTGACAGCAGAAAAGATTAACTCCACGGAAACCTGGCTATGAAACATGAACTCCAGCCGGAGGAAAACTCCATAAACCAAAATCTAGTGGGCTATCATACAAAAGAGGAACCCTGGTTTTAGGGAAGCTAGGCAGTGTATCCAAAGTAACTTGTAGAAAGTAGGTATTTCCATGTCACCCTTTATCTCAGTACTACTACAATAGTCCTAATGGCTGATGGTAACCCTTAGTCTTCCCACAATACCAGTATTATTACAATATGATTTTCTTCAGCATATGTTTCTGCTATTACATGCGATATTCCATCTTGGGCAGGTAACTGTCATTATGCATTTTTCCAGTCAAATTCAAGTGCAGCTGAAATGTTCCCAGTCTGTAAAATCTGGTTTGGGTCAGTACCCCACCATTTAAATGATGAAGTAAATATGGCATCCACTAGCTTGAATTAGTTTCAGTTCTCATTTAGTCTTAAAGTTACTGACACATTCTGCTACTATGGTGTTCTTATATTGAAATTACGTCAAATACTTTAAATTAGAAGGAAAAGAACTCAACTAATCCAAACTTTGTAGAAGCTTCAGCATGGTGCCCTGAAACCCATATAATCTCCGTGTTGATATTGTCTCCATACATCAATTGCTCCAAAGGTAGTCATAAGGATGGCACTTATGGCCATTACAGTGCTAACAGAGAAAATGATTAGGGAAACTCGCCCATGTTTCGTGATTGCTCTCTGAATGATGACAAGACCTAATGTTGAAGAAATAAAGCTTGCAATTGAGAAAAAAACTGCATGCTCCACAGGTACCAATCCTAACAACAAAAACTGTGCTACAGACATGGAAGAAGAGAAAAACACCATGAATGCACATGTCGCAGCTGTTACCTGCCAACAAAATAGTAATCTGTTCAAATTATTTTACTGTAACCTAGATAAATACACTTTCATACGAAACGGCATAAAACAACAAACATCCTAACCAATTTGGCCCATGTCTAAGGGCTTTCCACAGTAAAACTGTGTTACCTGAGGCGACAGGCCAATTTGGAGAAGAAAAGGGTTTATAATCATTCCTCCTCCCACACCAAGCATACCTCCAAGCATTCCTGCTACCATTGCCATTGTTGAAAACAAAAATGTTTCACAACCTCTAGTAGCTTTTGATGGTACCTGCACAGTAATCAGGACTTTGACCATAAGAATCTATATTGGTTCCATACTATACAGTAAGTATATAGTCTGCTTTTAGAACCTAAAACGGTGAACCTCAATTTGTAACACATAGAAATCACCTTTCCATTGAAATGTTTTTCTGAATTTCCAGATCGAGAGATCATCCAAAATGTAACTGCAAGAGCAAGAGGAATTTGTAGTCCTGATATGAGCCAGTATCCAAGTCCACATGGCTGTATATGCAAGATATTCTGCTTTGCAATCAAAACATATTCAGGAGCATGCAAATAATTGAAAATGTTGCAGTCTAACATGACAATCATTATTTAAACAACTATTTCTCTTGTATTTATACAATCCAAAAAAAGGGCCTACCTTTATTAGTAAGTTATAATAGAACATTCCATGATAAGATCTGCAAGTTTTAATCTAATCAAGCTAGGTGATAAGGTAACTGGACTCTCCAATGCATCTGTTTTTATGAATTCGGCTTTTCAAGAAGCCTCCCTTTTATGAATCGGTCCTTTCCATGTAGAGGTCTGATGGTTCTGATTTGTAACGTCTTTTTTGTTTGCAAGAGCCTTACAATCAACCTACTCTTTAAGATCGACATATACTCATCCCAATTTTATTATTGGAAATCAGACCTATGCATATCAAAACCCACAGCTGCTATGTAAATCTGGAGCTAGTCCCCTTCTTGATGCTCTGAATGCGAAATACGCCTTCATTGTGACAATTATAAAATATTATATTCTAATCAAAATAGATTTCTGACTTTTGCATGAAACTGCAAGACAGAGAAACATTATCACACAAGCCAAAAGAATTTTTCTGATAATCGACTGTTTTATCTCCAGAAAAGCAGAGTTCAGAGGAAACTGATTGAAAGAACGAGAGATATCATATTAAAGAATACTGATGGGATTGAAAAGTACAGTCAACAAAAATAAATACTTAAGGGGAACTTAGGATATCTAAGATTCTGACCTATGAACGGGGGACTCACTGCATATATGCCCTAGATGGGGATGGCTTGGCACTTGGTAAGTGTAGTAGTTTGTGGATCAGATATCCCACTCCTTACATGACTGCCTAAAAAAATATGGTCAGCAGAAATAGATAGCTTCAAAAGGGAGGTTAGAGTGTCTGCCATTCTGACACAAACTGCACTATATCAAATAGTGCATACTTAATGTGGAAATGTTTTGGGACAGTTAATGCGGTGTAGTTTAAAGGTTGGATATCCTACTCCCTACCGGATTGCCTAAACAAAGAAGTCAGGAAAAATGAATGCTAAAGATAGCTGAGGAAGTTAAAATATCTGAGCTTCTCACCTTCACACTGTACACAGAACTAATGATGCACTCTCACAGTTGATGTGGTATACTTTGCAGGTAATATATCCTACTCCGTAAAGGAGCACCTAAAAAGTGCAGTAAGTAGAAATAGCATCTAAAGGACAATTTAGGGTATAAAGAGTTTGTGGCCCACTGACGTGCATATTGTCAATTAAGAAGACTTGATCCATAGAAGTGTAAGTAGATTGACCCAGCTGGATGTGATATTATCCTACTCCTATAGGTTTCCCTAAAGAAGCTTATAGATATCCAATGGAGCTGTTGTCTACTAGTTAGTGCCATTCAGTTCAAAGAAAGTGGACAGCTCCCTGCCATAGTGCAAAGGTACAAAATACAAATGGAATTTGTTTCCACTCTAAGCTATGCATAAAAGGCTTTTTTAATCTAGGTAGAAATAACAACTCCTACCTGCAGTGTACCAAGAGGGATTTAAAAGAAGTGTAAACCCTGAAACAATTGAAACACATGAAATATGCCGTATCACCATGTTTATGTAACTTCTTATCTCGGCGTCCTCTAAGTGCACAACAGATAAAATGAAACCCACAAAAGCACCAGTATATTCAACTCCATAAAATCAACTGAAGGTCGGCCCCCTTTTCTATTGAAGAGGGGTTCCAATAAACTCTTTCTACTGTCTTGGGACAATATGGAAATGCACCTAAATAGGAAAAAGAAAGGCTAAGGTTTGCTTCCAATAGATAGGATTTTGGTTTTGGTGTACAAAGGATCCTTGGTCTCACAAACACAGTGTGCTCCAACCAAAGAGAACCCTCTGTTGTTTATATTTGCGATACTTTAAATGCAGGATGTAAATTGACAGAAATCAACCATAGTCTACCTAGAATGCACAGTAACATCCCTAGTCCTTTCTGTTTTTATTTTGAATTCACAAAGTAGCGAATGATGTGTAAGAGAAAGCACCTTTTAATTCCCAAACCCAAAAGAATAACACTATGAATGCAATTATAAGAATTCAGAACCCCCAGGCACAATCTAAATGAGCAAGAAGCTAATGAATCCCCAAAATCCACAAAGAGAAGAAATAAAAATTGGTATACTATCACTTTGGAGATATTCCTTCAAAGTGAGCTCTACCAACTGAATCCTCAGATTTCCAAAGGGAACCCAATCCACCTACCTGAATCCTGGATTCCATTATCAAGTCTTAGTAGAAAGAGGAAGGTCTAGGTGATTCATATACAGGTGGCTAATAGCTCCAAATAACTACTGATGTGAATTGGCTACGAAGACAGTGCTAGAGAAGAAAAAAAGGATGGAGATGAAGAAGGGAAAGACTGCCATAGTATGCCTGCTGTAGAATAAGAAATAGATTTGTTGGCAGTTCAGGCAATAGAATGAGAATATGGCTGTTCTCTTAGTAGAATTTTAGCACCAAACTAGAAGTGGCATGATGCAGGAAAAGAAGAGAGAATACTTAGCCTCATGAGGATTACTTATAAAAGAAGTGGGAAATTGTAGTGAACCAATCAAATCATATTTGCTGAGAAAGAATAGATAGAGTATTGGACTTCATGTGGATCACATGTAATTTATTAGCAGGTCACAGTACGCTAATCCAAAGTAAAGTTGTTTGAGAACGATTATCACAAAGGTATGAGTGCAATAAAGGTATAAGCACGAGATAGGAAATATATTGGGTCAGTTGTGTTTATATAGAATTATTAGTGCTGGACTAGGGATGATATCATCCTCCCAAAATGGAAAGAGTTAAATTCAAACCTAATGAAAATAGTTATTAAGAGTGGGATAAAAGATGTGAAATTCAAGCAACAGAAAACAAACACTGTTAACTGAAAAATAACCATGGTGTGCATCATGCTCCAGTCTTCAATTCATATGGTCATCTGTGCCCCAGAATTCATTCTTGATGGTCCTAGCAGCAGCAGCAGCTCGCTATCAAGGGTGAGCTCTAGGACACAAGTAGTTCTTTTACTCTAATTTGCTACATATGAAGGACTCAGTGGGTGAAGTAGAAGTAGCAAGAAACTGAGTTCGGAAGGAAATAGGTGGGGAGAGAGAAAGAGTAGATCAGATCTCCTTTCAAGCAGGAAAGAGAGTTTAGAAGGAAATAGGGGGAGAGAGAGAGAGAGAGAGCTCCATGTACATGTGAATGGATTGGCACCAATGTAGTAATTTGAGAGTCAGATATCCTAGTCCTAACAGGAATTCCTGTAAAGTACAGATGGAAAAGATAGCTACTTAAAAACAGGTTGAATATCTAAGACTCAAACCGTGGCAATGGATTGGCAGTGATATAGCAGAGGTAACAGTTCAGATATCCTACTCTCTAAAGGACCATCTACAAAGAATTATTGTGCAGTTTCATCCAGAAGAATTCTTGCTAAAAAATGACACTTACGAAAGACAACTGCCAAAAATGAGTTTAGGATATCTAAGTTTCCCACCTCAGATCACACAGAATTTTTTTCTTGCATGTGGGAATGAATTGGCATGGTTAAGGTGGTAGCAGTTTGTGGATCACAAATTATATTCCGGAAAAGAACACCTAAAAAGTACAGTAGGTACAAATTTAGAATAGCAACTAAAGGACAGCTTAAAATATCCAAGTTTATAAAACTCAAACTACACCAAATCAATGGTGCAGGCTTACTTCATGCGTAAGGTGTGGTGTAGTTTGTGGGTCAGATATCCTACCCACGAAAGGAATGTGTAAAGCAACTACTAGCTATTCTAACGGCTGTGGTCTAGCGGTTAGTGCCACACAGTGCAGTCCCAGAGGGCATGCTCCCTGCATTAATGCAGGGAGCAAAGTACAATTTGTAAAATGGAGATTTTTTTCACCCCAGGCTTACATGCATGAAGGGGTGCTTAAACATAACTTCCCATAATGCAGGAGTAAAAAGGACAATTCTAAAATGGAGGTTTCTTCAATTCCAGGCCATCTTTGTAAGGGTGTTGATCATATATAGGTATATAGATATGTATATATACATAAATGCATACATTTACATTAGTATAACTATAGGCACACACATATACATGGAAATGTCAATCTGATTATAAGAATTGAATTGGTAATCTTGTAAAAGTATATCTATCTATCTACATATGAGGACTGCATCAACATGTTTACATACCTTCTTATATTGGTCTCCTCCCAGTATATCCACTAAATGAAATAAAACCCCCAAGAGCCAGAACAGTCAATTATATGTGTTATAAACTCCTAACTACAAGGTACCAAGTGGTTTCAGAATTAGCGTAAACCCTAAGAGAATGTAAACACCCAAAAATAGACTACACCAACATGTTTACATGCCTTCTTATATTGGCCTCCTCTGAGTATGTTCACCAAATAAAATGAAACCCACACAAGCAGCAGCAAAGTCCATTCCTTCATGGGAACAGCTGAAGATTGCATCCGCTTTCCATTTAAAAGTGGTTCCTGCAGACTTTTTCTACCTTCTTCAGACACAATACTGGATGGCAGTTGCATTATAATGTCCTCTGAATGTATTCCATCACTGCTCTGCTTATCGATTCCATTATCGATTCCATTGCATATTTCTTTTGGGACCCCATTGCGATAATCTAAGGTGACATTTCTTGATGGACTTTCCAGGGCATTTTCTTGGAGTATCTCACCTTCATAAGCCATGGACAATGTATTGTTTTTCTCTGGGTCGAGTTCAGATTTTTTTTGGTGATGATATGTCTCTGTTTGCCACTGCCTGAGTGCACTCTTGCAACTAAAGAAGGTAATAACTGAAAGAAATGAAGCAAGCAGGGAAGTAATAAGCCATTCAGGGAACATCACGTTACCAATGACTCCCAAGCTTATGCCCAGGAGCATATTAGGCTGGAGGAGCAGGGCAATTTCATAGTCTATCAGAGGCTCATGATCGAATTCAGGATGGCCTCTAGGGACATAGTATATCACACTGGCAATGGAACCCCCCAAAACCATGAAAGATGACAGTGCTGCCGAAGTTCTGCTGTCAAACTGCAGTACCAAATTCACAATTGGGATAAAGAGCCCACCCCCACCAATTCCCCCAGCACTGGCAACACTCGCTGCAGCAACTGTCAAGACAGTTGCTGATGCAGTTCTTAATCCAAACGTAAGAGGGGGCCACCTGGATCTTACATTTCTCCCATTGGCCTTCTGGTTTTGCCACTGGAAAGCCATGCCTAAAACGTTTCGCCATGTGGGTGGTGTTGTCTTATCATGGCAATCCAGTTGAGCGATTTCTTCAGATGGGGCATTGGTATTCTCGCTCCAATATTCTCGAAATGGCTCAGCAGCTTCCAAATTGGCTGCAAAACTGCACGCTCCAATAGAAATCAATGCCAAAAATGCCGCCACCCAAAAAGGTAGTATCCATGAAACTTTCATGGTTTACTAAGTAATCCTGCAATACGAAAGTAGAGGATTTAATCTTCTTCGTATTGCTGTTGATTCACACAACAATTCTACTGGCAAATTTAATTATGCAATATGTTAGATACCTTGTTCCCCACACTTCAAAAACATCTGCAATCTGAACCCCCTATGCATGCAACTTTTGTTTGACACTTCGTATCATTTTCAATTTCACTCTATAGTTGTATCTCTTATCCACTTTGGTGGATTCCACAAGGGCAGTAATGTGTAGGATAATGCTAGATCGCCCTTAAAAGATAGTGAGAGGCCCGGGTAAATATGACAAGCACCCACATGGCTGTATTAAGGCCGATCTAAATCACATGAATAATTCCCAGACCATAAAATGCCAAAAAAGGTCTACTACAGCACAAACTACACTACATTAAGTGGATTCCTTTTGCCCAGTCAAGTTTTAATAAGAGTTTGAAAACATCATATGAGATTTTTTTTGGTAGGAGGATTTTTTTTATCATATGAGATTTTTTTGTTATTTGATATGGGATATGGGAGTATGAGTCTGATATTGTCCATTGAGAATTTAGGAGTGAGAGGTATTTTTGTACTAATATTACTTGAATGAAGCAAAATTATAGGTGGATCAACAAGTAACAGATTCAGTTGAATGCTTATTCTAATAATGGTAAAGAAATGAAGACTTTTGTTGTAGATAAGTTACAAGATTATGTCGGAAAAGGACGATAGGGAGAAAAAAGAGATACTATCTTGATGAATTTAACCTCACCTTGGACCATCAACAAAAGGTCTATTTAGAGACCAATATCTCATGGGATCAAAGATTCTCATTGTAGTGGAGGATTAATATGCATCATCTTCAATTTGAGACAAGTAGGTGGAGAAGGCCAAAACAGGTTTGGGAAGAAAGGGTATGTGTCTTTTGCATCGAGGGGATAGTAGAAATACAAAACACTTTATTCTAGATTACAATGCAACAAAGACATCTAAGTCAAGTACATAACTAATTTAGCAGCAACATATTTTCATGATTTATTCATCGAGGAGAAGGCTGAGAGAATGAGAGAGTTCATTATCAAGATCAGCTATTCACAAAGCCAAAAAAAACTTATATTAAAAACAAAAAAAATCCCCTAAACAGGAACAAATAACTTCTGTACATTCTCAGGATTTGATGTGGTTTACGTACTTTGTTAGTGCAACTTATGTAGGTACAAGTTCTTATCATGCATTTCAGTGGCATTGAATGCTACCTATTTAATTGACAAATCTTTAAACTATATTTAATTCAACGATCCTCATATTTTTAAAATAGTTGCCTTGGCTTTATCAATAAAGTTAAATATAATGGAAACGAGGAGTAACTATTCCATCTACATCAAATAATATAATTTATTTTATTTATATAGTTATTGATTGTTTTATTGTATTAAAAACTTGTAATTAAATTAGTATTGATATATAAATACTATTATAGATATTTAAATTGCAATCATTTTCTATTAACAATTTTATATATTAATTTATTTTAGTCAATTTTCTCTATATCATCATGTTAATTTAATTAATTAATTGTTGATAAGTAGGAGGTATTTTTCCACAGCGTGTCAAATTATGATATTGCTATCAGGATTCAACCATGTAGTTTCGAGTCAAACTCATTGACCCATGTTTCATGAGTAGTGGTTCAACAAGAACCCATCTCTCATGATATCGAATGGTCCACTTAGCACTCATTCAAATCAAAATTTTCTTAATCAGTTCTCTTAATTGATTAATTAATTCTCAACATTATCCTCTCAATTAATTAATGATTTATTCTTGATTAATCAATTTCAATTCTCGTCTTTATCTTCTAATAGTATCTTCTAGATTAATTAATAATAATTCATTTTGAGTGCACATACATTAATTAATCATGAAAATAATTGATTAATTATCTTCTCATGCATTTTATAAATAAAAGTTCATGGACACAAATAATTAATTATGAAAATAATTGATTAATTATTTTCACATGTCATTTTCAAAAGTCAATTTCCTTTTTTTTATGAAAAAAATTAAATTATTATTATTTTATGCATGCATATTTTTAAATAGAATAAAAATAAATCAAGTAAATAAAATATCATGCAAATCAATCTGAACTATCCATCTTTTTCATCAAAAGCCTATAAATCCACCTCTTTTATCTTAATCACACATATATGAAAAATCATAGGTTTAAGGGACAAGAATTTTGTAGTAACATTCTTACAGGCCCAATGGAATCTATTCCTAATTTAATCATATTATATTTAGTGTTTTTTTTTTTTGTAACTTTTAGATTGTAATTTTGTATAACATATATGCTATCTGAATTAGTGTCTATACTTTTTTGAGTCATTTGTGGTATCTAAATGGGTGGCTATGTTTTTTTTTGAGTCAATTACACTATTTGAATCGATTTGTATTTCTTTAAACAAATCACTATTTTGATTATTGTTCAATCCATTTTTTTCTTTTCTTAGATTTCTATCAATTTGTTAACATTCTAATTTATTTATTTATCAATTTTCGTGTTCTACTTGTAGGTATTTTATTCCTTTTTGTGATTTTTTAATTCATTTTACTATGTTGTGTTACAAATTAATAAAGCGATGCATGTGATTTTCTTGAACCGCTTATGCCCTATCTTTAATTTCCTGTGTAGAGAATTCCCTATGCCTTGTTTTTCATTGCTTACGCCTATTTTTCTTTTGTTTTCATTTTCTTGGGATTTGATTTATCATTGATTATATTGTGTAGTCTAGTCCCTAGTGTTAACAACCTATCAATTGTTTGTGCAACTAAGATGTTTAAAGACATTTTGGATAAAAGACACCTTCTTAGATATTAACTTCTCATATTTTCGTGAAATGACAATCGATCTTTAGGTTTTTAGTCACTCTAGACATAATGACAAGGTCTATTTCACTCCAGGATGCACCAAAAAATTATCAAGGTTGGATCCCTCAAATTTTGAATGAGAGATTGTAGATCTGGAGCTTTGATACCAAGTTATAGTTGATGATTTTTAACCCTGCATCTCCTAGAAGCCACCTAAAAGCAATTACCTATTACAAAAGAGAGATCAAAGAATGATGATGCACTCAACAAATTGAGAAATTATATTGATGTAATAACCTAAATGAATGATTACAACAAAAGGTGAATGCTTATAAAACAAAAAAAGAAAACCCTAGATGAGAGTTTTATTAGATTGAGACAAGTGTTATCATCCAATGCAATGAGACAACGTGTGAGCCGGTGGACATTTTTCAGTGAAAATTGAAGTGTCTCATTTCTCTCCAAAATCTGCACCATCAGAAAGATCTCGGCGTCCTGATTCCAACGCAACTTCAACGGAGCGAAAACGAGTTCGTTTGCACGAGTTATAGCCAGTCAAACCTCCGGTCAAACAGGCATCAGAGGGTGTCCAGGAAGTGAAAAAATGATGTCGTCAAAAGTTGTCAAAGTTGGCATCATCGCGAAAAGCTCGTCGAGAGGATTGTGATGGCGTTCGTTTCGTCAAAATCTGACATCGTATGCGAGAGTTATCAGCGGTCAAAGTTTTCAGTTGACTTGTTGAAGTGGACCGCACGGATGCTGACTTCAGCATTCCGTACTATATGGACATTGAAATAGACCAGTCAAAATTTGACACGTGGCATCTTTGTCAGCATTGTACAGATAAATCAAAATCTGACACATGGCAGTCTGTACGCCACGTCATCATCTGAGTCAGCAAGCCAGTCAGCGCTACGTCATCAACAACGTCGGTAGGCAGTCAGCATCCATATCATTTGTAACTAGCCAGTCAGACAGCGCCACGTGGCACCCTCCTGGTGCGGCACGTGGCCTCTCCCTCCTGCGTCGGCGTTCGTTGCATAGTTTGTTTTAACAAAATTGTTTGTTAGCCGAGAATCTCGAACCCGTGACCTCCGCGCAGTTAGCCAACTCTTCAACCGTTGGAGCCGAACATTGACCGCTATCTACATAAAGAGTCAGTTTTTTTTTGTTATGAAATTTGCGAGGATTGGCTATTAAAAGCCAGCGGCCGGGTTGGAACCCGCGACCGCCGGCCCAACAAAATACTAACTCACCAATATACCACCGATGGAGGTCTACAAAATACATGTGTTCGGTGTGTTTTGTTAGATGTTTGTTGGCCGAACCATGATATATGGCTAATAGAGCCAAAAACAAAAACAACTCCCCTAAATTAAAATAATAATCCCTATTAGAAGATTAGTTAAAATCTCCTAAGCCCGAAATGAATAAATAAAAGGGCTAAAATAAAGATTAAGGGGGGATTATTAAAGATTTATTATGTATAAATAGGGAGATTAAGTTGTTTTTTTGGGGAGATATGAAGATTTTTATGTATTTTGGAGAGATAAGGTGAATATTGTAAAATCTTTTGGTTAAGGGCCAAATTGAGTTAATTTTTTGTATTTAAGGGGAGTGTAAGGTGAGAGTGGGATTAAGTTTTTTTCAGGTGATGAAGTCTTGAAGCTGAGGTGACGAAAGAGAGGTCTTGTAGAGATTATTTTGAGCCATTCTTGCACATCAAAGGGTTGTTATGCTGCCGAAGTGCCTGAGGAATGGTTGTGGTGCACTTGTAATTGATTTTTGGAGTTAATCAGATCGGTCTCTCTATTGGAGTGGACCCGGAGATGTAGTCACGTTTGTGACGAACTCCGTAATCAAACACTGTTTGCACTTCT